>CAWUFW010030058.1:0-17915 GCA_963921515.1 Calotriton arnoldi
GGCGTAGTTCGCGAAGTAGCGCTACGCGAAGCTACGCAAAGTGCAGTTTGCACTACGCGATCTACGCGTAGCACTACGCGAACTGCGTAGTGCACTGTTCGCAATGATTGCACAGTGCCGGATGCTTGTCCGCACTGTGCAATCATTGAAAACGGCATCTTGCACAGTGCGAGCTGTCTTTTACTGCCGCTCGAGTAGATTTTTACTCGAGCGGCAGCTTTCTCAACGCGGACTGGTAGTTTCTCATCGCGAGCGGTCGCGAGCATACGCGACCACTCGCAATGAGAAACCTGACCTCCCCGCGTTGAGAATCTCGCCGGGATGTTTATTTTCCACGCTCGCGATCGGCAACTTGATGTTGCTGATCGCGAACGAGAAAAAGTCTCGCCGGGATGTCATTTTGCTTGCTCGCGGTCGCCAACTTGACGTTGAGGACCGCGAGCAAGCAAAAAATGACCGCTGCACTACGCTACGTTACGCTACGCGTGTTTGCACTGTGCTACGTGCAATTCGCGTTGTGCGAAGTAGCGCAAACTTCGCAAACTACGCGAGCGTAGCGTAGTGCTTTGCCCAGGGTTAGTCAGTACCAGCTACATGATGATGAAGACAACCCCCAGGTCATAGACTCAGACGCCGCCAACGTTCAACCAGAGAGTGTCCATGACTCCCGTGGCACAGAGTCAGTGGCACCAGAGCCGGAAGGGGATGCAGTCAGCGATGAGGCCTGTACAATGATATAAACTCTGCAATTAACAAATCAAGACTCAGTTCCAATTCTGTGTCCTACTCAACCGCAGTGTGTGCCGGAGGCAGCGGTCAGCGCAGGGCACCCGCTGTGCAGCCAGCTCCTCCTGGATCTCTAACACACGGCGTTGAAATGGCATGTGGAGAAGATTCCTGGTTGACAGAGTTGGTGGCACCACATCGAAGGGAGTATAGGGATATAAACGATGCCATAAATATGTACTCTGCCATTGTGTAATCAAGACTCAGTTCCAAATGTGTGACCTACTTGACCGTAGTTTAGGCCGGAGGCAGCGGTGGAGTACGTCAAAGAAAAAGGAGTAAAGCGGGCCTGTGTCGCGGAGGCCGTGATGGTCTGAGGAGGCTGCTAAGGTCGCGGGCTTCGGGCTTGGAGCTTGCGCCGGCACGTGGTGGGCCCTCTTTGACACACGCCGGTGTCGGCAGGTGAGCAGTGAGGCCTGGCTGCGCAGGGGCGGGCATGACGGGTTGGGGGACCAGCGGCCCGGGGTGCAGCAGGTGCACAGGATCGCAGGCCACCCCGCTCACGGCGACAGCTTCGGCCTCGTGGCGGGGTGGGAGGCGCCGCCCTGGCAGACGCGTTGGGCATTCCGGAAGAGAACCACACCCAGTGCTACGTGCTTTTTATTCACACCCCTACGCTGGCCTGGCGTCCTCAGGGCCAGCCCACTCCGCACACGCTTACAGGGGGGGACGTCACATGCTACATTTCCGCGATCTTCCCCACTGGTTGGGGTGACATGGTTGAGTCCACTGTCCACTACACACCAAACACCAGCATTGCATGTTGCCATGGATATGTCTGTGGTCTGCATACTGCAGTCTGGCCAGCACATCCACGCCACACTTGCCATTGTGTACATTCTCAGTCATGGGTCACTTGCCTCCTTTGTACATGCCTGGTTCCCACCTCTCCCCACATTCCGCTATAGAGTTATCTACACTTAAACACCGCAATTCTCGGGAGTGCTAAATAGGGAATTTAACACCTCACAGACTAAACCAATCAGTCCAGCGCTCCAGGTTTATAGTATCAAAGTGGTAAACTCTGCACTTTATGGGGCAGAGATCTGGGGCTATGAGAATGTGTCTTAATTAACTATTGCTGAAAATAGATTCTTGCGCAATATTACAAATCTCCCACAAAGCACTCCAGTGTGCCCTTTATTATACGATCTAGGCAGAAAGCCCCTAGCTGAGGTTGCTAAACTACGTCCCCTATTATATTGGCGTAGATTATGGACCACACCTGAACTAAAACATTACACTGCAGGCTTCATGGATGTAATAAGGGCCGACAAGTTTCACAAAATTAAATGGATCAAAGAAGTACGACACCCCTTAATAAGTTTAGGCATGAGGTCCTTATGGGATGAACCAGACAAAGCTTGTTTCCCTTCAAAAGAGGCTTTGAAGGAAAAATACTGGGAAATGGTCCTGCAAAAAACACTGAGATCTAATGATTCTGCGTCACTCACTGGAATTTTCTTAGATGTGAAGCCAACTCCGAGTTTAGAGCCCTATTGGGATATAATAACAAAACCACATAATCGAAAGTTATTCTTCCAGTTTAGGGTCGGTACACTACCTACAAGGGCCTTTACATCTTGTTGGGCCAAGTCAAGTGCCAATAAGTGCCCCATATGCCAGATTCACGCTGAAACTGTGCGTCATATTTTGTTTGTCTGCCCAGCCTATGATGCACCTCGTCGTGTATGGTTGGTGCCAATTTGTAAAATATTGGGCACCAGAAGGAGTGAAGTTGCCGAAAGAATCTTGCGGACTAACACTACAACTCCCATTGTTATAGCGGTAGCAACGTTTTTAAGCTGGTCTTGGATCATTAGATCCAAATATTTAATAAGCTGCTAGGTGTGCCTATTTTGTTGTTTTATTTCTCTGTGTGCTTTTTTTTCAATACCATTTGGTGCACCCCTACACGTCTACATGATTTTTAGCTTGTCAAACATCAGGTTTGTGATTTTAAATAGTATTGCTTTATGTACAGTTCCTGTTTTATTATTTTATTTAGTTAAAAAAATGCTACGACAGATACATATATATTTAATACCTTTTTAATCTTTGTATGTACCTACTCATTTGTGTTCAGTGTGTTATGAAATTTCATGTTGCATGTTTGTGCTTTTATGACATACTGTCGAATAAAGCTTTTGGAACGAACGGAGTGGCTGAGGTGCCATGCCGTTGATGGCTCATGTACATGGTGAAAACAACAGTTGATGGACAGAATGCAGAACAATGTCATACATTCACCCCAGTACAGAGATCTGGGCCTAAATCCATCGTTTTTTTGCTCACCATGCCATTCCAGTTTGGACCCAGCCATATGCAAATCAGTCTTGACCCTGTGCCTCATGGGAACAGTCCAGCCCGAACTGCCAAGCCAGGTCCTCCCTGGACTGGAAACAAGCATCCTAGGACCGGTTTCGGGGTTTCACCCCTCTTCAGCCAGGATAGCTTGATTCCAGTGGCATGGAGAGCACGGGACCCACGTCTGGGCATACCCGTTTCTTACTTCAGCCATTTTGTGCTTGAGGTCTGTCTCTGATTACATGACTGAGGTGGCTGACAGCTGGCCTTTGTGTATTCCCCCTAGAGAGTCACATACAATGGGAGCTTAGGTGTACATGGCTAACCAAGGTTGCCACAGTAAGTTGTGCTGTTGTGTCTGGTGGGTGGGCATGTTGTTTGGCATGTTGTATGTGATTTTGTGACGTGTGCAGTGCCAGAGTTGTGACTTTCAATGATTCTGGAGTTGAGGTGTGTGGTGTGTTCAGTTGGTACTTGCCAACGAGCAGTGCATTCCCATAGGTGCCATCCTGGAAACGCTTGTCGATGATGGACTGTCGGAAGATGAGGGGATCATGCACACTGTCTGGGTAGTTGGCTACGACATTGGTGACGAGTCCCCTGTGGTCCCCTATTGCCTGCACGTTGATGGAATGCGTGTGCTTTCTGTTGCGGTAATTGTGTGCGGTGTCGGCAGGGGGCACAAGTAGGACGTGTGCTGTCGATTGCCCCCAACACGTGCGGGAATCCAGCTATGGCGTATAGTCCTTGCTTGGTCTCCAGCTGTTCCTGCGCATTGTGGGGGACGTATAGGTACTGGGGTACCGGGCTGATGATGGCATCCGGGACAGGTGTGAGGAACTTGGATGGGGCTGGCTGTGAGACTCCTCCGACTCTGGCGGTTGTTGGTTGGGAGGTACCAGAGGGCAACAGGTGCAGCACAGCCAGCAGCTTTGTCTGCGGAGGGATGTTGGTTGTCCGCTGTGTTGGTACCGTCTGCCTGTGGGCAATGATGTTCAGGATGCGGAGGATGGTTGTCCTTTTGAGCCTGTAGTGGGCATTGACATTGTCTGGTGTTAGGTCTGTGAGGCTGGTGCATTTCCTGGAGGTCCGCTGTCTTTGTCTGCGCTGCCTCTGTGGTGGTCCGAGGAGGGGGGGAGGTCCGGGGGGGGGGTGGCGATCCTGGGGGTGGTGGCGGTGGATGTTGTTGCCCTTTCGGGGCTCCGGGATGCATGGTGTGTGGCTCCATGGCATCTGTTGTTCTTCATGTGTGGCTCTGGGCTGGTCTCCCTTTGATGGTGCAGGTAGTCGTCCGACTTTACACCAGGTCAGAGCAGGTGTTAGTTTCCTGCTGCTAACGCGCCTTATCGCCTGTTTTGTGGTCTTATCGCCGATGTGGCTGGTCGTTGAGAATGTTGGGGTGTGGTGTTGTCGCGGCTTTTTGCTCGGGAACGCCTACTCTGCATCTCATTAGCGATAGTTGCCGGGGTCATCTGTGGTGATGTTTTTTGCGGATGCTTTCGCACGTAACTGGTGGTATCAGCTGTTAGCACCAGCTTGTGAATGGGGCGATAATTTTATTGCGACTTTGGCTGCGATAAAGTGCCGGTAACTCGGCGATAGCTCCTTGAGAATATGCCCCAAAGTTGTTTGTTTCTTGATATCCAACAATTACGCCTCATGAGTCAAGAACAACTTAAACTAAACCAGTGATGTATAATTTAAGATAGGCTTAGCCTATTCTACATAGTGCGGCCTGGGAGTATACTTGTTTTTCTTTTATAGCTTTCTGGTACCCCATGCCTTCCGTCATTGTTCACCTCATGCCTTCTTCCTCCAGTATTCCATCTCACCTCTGTCTCCCTGTCACTTAATCTCACCTAAGGGACCCTCAGTCTTGGAGACTTGTATCTTTCTTACTCCCTCTCCCCCCAGGCCCCATCGCAACTCTCTCCCTCTCCACTGAACAACCTTCACTGCTGTACAGTCCCAACTATATTACCTACCCCTGTAGATTCATCTGTCCTCTCACTGTACTAACCCTGTAACTTCTCTGGTTCTATTGCTTCCAGTAGCTCCTTTCACCCCTTCTCACCTCTGCCCCTCTCCTTGACTGACCCACTGTAGGAAAATGTCCTTTTTGTATGGTCTCCTCCACACATTTTGCCCCAATGCTGATGGTTATGACTCTGAAAATGCACTGGAGCCTGCTGCCCAGGCCCCAGTGCCAGTGCTCTCTCCCTAAACACAATATAACAAATTGGTTCTCCCAATTGGCAAGGACTTTAACCCCCTTATAAGTCCCTAGTAAAGTGGTACCAAGGGTAACCTGGGCATGGGCGCTAAAGGGCTCACCTGGGCATGAGCACTAGTTGAGCCACCCTGAGTGACCCAAGTAAACAGATGACAGCAGGCCTACCATTGCAGACTGCAGGGATGGTGCAAACTGCTCCAACTAGACTTTGCCCTCAACATGATTGCTAATGTCAAAGCATTATCTTTAATATATGTCAGTCACCCTAAGGTAGGCCTCCTAAGCCCAGGAGGCAGGGTGCAGTACATTAAAGGTGGGGATATATAAATGCAAGTTTATATGCCCCTATAGTAGCCCTTTCCATTAAGGAACCACTATAAGTGATCAGCGGTCCATAGGATAACTTGGGCTGGCACAAGGGCACACTAGAGGTTGCCAGCAACATTATGGTACTGACGAATATAGTTATGTTTGATATCAAACAATGTGCCTCCTCACCCCTGACATGATTCCAATGCCGGACTTGATGTGGCATGCACCCAGGTGGCTACCTTGGAGGTTGCCAACCTGGTTGCCTTAGTCGTTCCTGTGCTCTGGCTGGCAGCCTGCACCGCCCACCACCCATACAGGAATCTAAACTCATGCCAGGCAGTGTGAACACTCCCAGTAGTCAGAAACAAAGGCCTGGCCGGGAAGGAGGTGACACCTCCCTCCCTGACAGGATGGCTAGTAAAGTGGCACATCAAGGTGGCGAGCTTCAAGGCATACACCACCTCTGATATGCACACAAGATGACTCCCAAAGGTGGAAGCCATCCTACCCCTGCCTCCGGGCACATTTGCAGCAGGCAGGTGGGAAAATTAGTTAGTCAGAGGGCGTATATCCCCAGAAGTCTAGACACACCCCTAGGGTGGGCTATCTGGTCTGTACAGCTAAAGAAGGTGTCTGCCATTTTTAGAAGTGGCAAAATAAAGGATTCTGGGTAGTAAAGGAGACACACACCGCCGGATGTGGTCACCTCAGGGCAGATTAACCGCTGGAGGAGGAAGTCCATTGGCCACTTGCACCCACACCCCTAACGCCCCTAAATCTTGGATTTAAGGGACACCCTTGACACCAGAACCTCAGATCTGTGAAAACTGCAATGAAGAATAAAGAAGAGACCCGAGTCTGCGACAACAGGATGCTCAAAGTAAAGACGGGATAATCTGCACCGGTGACAGCGCTCCTGGAACTGCACAACTGCGACTCGTCCTGTCCACAGACTGGCTCCCCCAGACAGAGGAACCCCTTTGAGAGCCAAAGGCAACTCCAGACTCCCCAAGACTACTGGCACTAGTCCCCTGCAACCGCAGGTAAAAGGAACATCCTGCAACCAAAGAATCGCTGGCCATCGGGCCCTCCGAGGGGTCGCCCAAAAGTAGATGGTCCAGTGCATTGTGGGAAACTTATTCCTGACCTCCAGGCAGGCTAAAGAGGAATTAGATAGGGACTTTTCATTAGAAGAGGTATTAACTGCACTACAAGAGTTACCATCAGGGAAAGCCGCTGGCCCTGATAGCATTCCCCTGGAAATATATAAGCAATTACAAACAGTGATTGCTCCTCTGCTATTGGATTTGTTTTTAGGAATACAACATAATGGGTTAATACCCGAATCTTGGAAGGAGACAGACATTATCATTTTTCCCAAAAAAGGCAAGCCAGCAGATAATCCATCCTCATACAGACCCATATCACTGATTAATACGGACACCAAGCTGTATTCCAAGGTTTTGGCCACCAGGTTGGGGAGGGTCATTGGTCATCTAGTTTCACCGTGGCAGCATGGATTTATTCCCGGGAAAGGGACAACTGATCATATCAGGCGGACTATAACCCTATTTGATATCCAGACTGCAGCGGGGGGACGGATGGCCATGATCATCCTAGATGCAGAAAAAGTGTTCGATCGGGTGGCCTGGAGGTTTCTATGGGGGCTACTAGAGCTAAAAGGATTTGGTCCAAGAATTATCAGGGCTATTAAGGCTATGTATCTGAACCCCAGAGCCCGGTTACAACTAATGGGGGAAACATCAGGCAATATTCTTATATCAAGGGGGACAAGACAGGGGTGCCCCTGCTCCCCTATTTTATTTGCCCTGTATATAAACCCTCTGATAGAAAAATTTCTAGGGAGTCGGGTTATCAAACCAATCATCTCTAGGGGTTTCGAAACCAAGGTACTGGCGTACGCAGATGATATAACTATTTTAACTACTGACCCGGCTGACGCCATTAGGGAGGCCACGGCTATTGCCAAGGAATTTGGGCAGGCATCTGGTTATTCGCTAAATGAAGGGAAGACATTGATAGTATGCACCGATAACATAAACTTTGACGATCCTCGGCGTGTAGAGAAGGCTATTTATCTCGGGGTTTGTATCAGCCCAAAAGTTGATACAATAATTAAAACTAATTTTGACCCTCTGATAAAGGCAATTTCGTTAGATCTTAAAAGGATAATTGGACTGCAAAAAAAATAATATATATTGTCGGGAGAGGAAACGTTCTTAAAATGACAATGTTGCCAAAAATGCTATATATGTTTCGCTCTATTCCGCTCGTAATAGATGCAGATATCCTTAAAAGGATTGAAACTGTATTTTCAAAGTTTACCTGGCAATATGGAAAAATCAGACGCTCTCTGAAATATATGGCACTTCCGCAGGCACAGTGTGGGCTTGCATTTCCCAATATTATAATATATCACTGGGCCTGTCTTTTACACCAGATGGCGATTTTACTTGGCTCAGCTATAACCGCAGAAACAGAGGAGTCAAGAAATTGCAAGATCCCAACTATATATGAACTTATCGTAGGGAGAGAGGCTGGGGGGCTGTTATTACGTCAGGGGGAGACAAGTTATTTTAGGAAGGCACGTTCAAAGGTCATGCATAGCGCCTGGGAAGTATGGGTTAAGGTGCGCAAGGCTATGTCAATCCCTAAAATTAACTATCATACCCCATTGTGGCACTCTCAAGCACTTCCGCATTCTTTTTATGATATCATGGGTAGGCAATGGGAACAATCTGGTCTAACAACGATAGGTGATATATATGATACAGATCAGATACGTCCCTTTGGTGCCCTACAGCAGGGGTACGGGATTTCGACTAGACAGTATTTTAAATATATACAAATACGGGAATATCTTAGTAGCCAAAGGCCTGTAACTCTTTGGGGGACAGGGTACCCCTACTCAAGGTTATAGGGAGAAGCAATAGGATTAAGAACATTTATAATATATTGCAAGGAAGCATGCAGAATGATTTGGAGAAAATTGAAACAAAATGGGCTGAGAAATTGAACGATCCCGATGTGGATGTGTATATGGCTCTGCTACTAGCGGGTAAAAATTTTCGGTCAACGAACCTAAAGGCTCAACACTATAAAACTTTATTTAACCTGTATTTTACCCCAGCTAAACTTTTTAGCTGGGGCATGAGGGCCGACGATTGCTGTCCAAGATGCGGGGAAGGCCCCGCAACTATAGTGCACATGTTTTATGACTGTGTTAGATTGCTGACCGTAAAGAATGAGGTGGTAAGCTTCCTGGAGGGGCTGCTAGGACGCAGCATTAGCCTATCCCCTACCTTGATACTTATGGGCCACGATAATGGCTTAGGTCTAGATACCTCGGAGAAATATTTTGTATTTATTTGCACAGCTGTTTTTAGGTTATTGATAGCAGGAAGGTGGAAGGATGTGGACCCTCCCTCTTTTCAAATGTGGGTAGCCCGCCTCCTGGGGGTCTACAATCACGAGAGTGCATTATATGCGTGCAGACGCAGGGAGGCCAGGAAATTGGGGTGGGCAATCTGGTCACCCATTGTGAGGTGGAAAAGGAACGCGGGATGCTCTGATAGAAGAAGTCGTGAAGGAATATGGGATATCACATAAATTAGGTTTAGTAAGGGAGCACCTATATTAAAGCAAGGATTTTATCTAAGATTATTTAATTAATTAACTAGTTTGGTCTGCTGAACACTCTGTTTGACCTGTACTGTACGCAAAATGTTTATAATAATGTTTATAATAATCATGTTAAGTATCTTTTAAGCCTGATTTTAACGCCTTTTAAGCTTTGATGTATTTAAGTCTTGTAAACTCAATGCATTGCCTTATTTATATGTAAAAATGAATTTAGAGACTTTAAATTGATTCTTTGGGTATATAATAAAATAAAAAAAATAAAAAAAAGAACCTCAGATCTGTGAAAACTGCAATGAAGAATAAAGAAGAGACCCGAGTCTGCGACAACAGGATGCTCAAAGTAAAGACGGGATAATCTGCACCGGTGACAGCGCTCCTGGAACTGCACAACTGCGACTCGTCCTGTCCACAGACTGGCTCCCCCAGACAGAGGAACCCCTTTGAGAGCCAAAGGCAACTCCAGACTCCCCTAGACTACTGGCACTAGTCCCCTGCAACCGCAGGTAAAAGGAACATCCTGCAACCAAAGAATCGCTGGCCATCGGGCCCTCCGAGGGGTCGCCCAAAAGTAGATGGTCCAGTGCATTGTGGGAAACTTATTCCTGACCTCCAGCAAGTTTCAGGTAGCTACTGTTTTCCCTCGGACCTCCGGATGCCGAAGTATCATCTTGCTGATCTTACCGCTACCTAGTTTTGTTGGTGTACAGTCGGGTTACCATCCCCTTTACTCAACACTGCAACAAGAGGGAACCACGCAACACCTTCAACCGACCACAGCATTGGCCCCGTTCTTAACCTTTTGCATCCGTTTTCTCCCCAGCACAGTCTAAGTGGTAAACCCAGCTCTCCTATGGCTCCCACTTCAGCACCAAGGACAACCAGAACAACTCTCACCCGCGCTTCTCGGGCCAGGTAAAATTTAACTGACTGTTGCGACTTGGTCCTGGGACCTGCAGCACCTTAACTTTCCGTGGGTTCCATGCAGCTCGACCTGCAAGTGACCGACTGTCAGTAGTACCTTTTTCCCATTGACCGCAATGGTAAAGTTTTACTGTAGTGGATTGCACTAATTTATTATTGCTTCTAAAATCCATAATTTATAAATTAGTGCTGGAATTTCCTTCGAGTGGTGTCAATAACTTATCGCCCATGTTGGTACTCTGAAATGCTTAACGCATGCTCCTCTAGTGAAGCCGGACTGCTCTTTGACACACGACCAGGACTGAGCTAAGGATTATTAGTGTGAATCCAAGGACCATCTTTGGGGTATCGTGTTAGCATTACATGGTGAGCCTTAACCAGCATCACCACATAATGCTCCACTTTCCTACACCCACTTCACCTCTGCCACACACTACCCGAAGTCTAGAATGCTCCCTCCATGCTTAAAAGATGAGTGAACATTGTCACCCCTTTGCTCTTCCAAATTTAGTTAGTATCAAAGAGGGAGATAGAAAGAGTTGTTGATCATCTAGTTAACTACAGAAATGCTTTTCTTTATTTAGATAAACTATAACCTTCAGTAAGGAATTACTTTCTTTAAATCTCTCTTCTGAGAAATGAACATAAAGTAATTGCTGACACATTCCTTTTGGTAGAGGAAATGGAAACATTTTAGTGTTATTTATTTGAATACAGACTAGTCATGTTTATTCAATAACAGATCTCAATGTTAAGTTCACTTAAGCCCAAGAATATTCATTGTGCTTTTTAAAAAATTGCTGTCAAAAACCCTCTACCCACAGCCGGCCTCATCCCTGTCAATCTTGCTCCCTCTGCCCGTCTCACCTCTATGCTTCCTCTCTTGTGTCACCTCTGGCCTCTTGCCCAGTAGCTCCATCTCATCTGTAGTGTACATCCCACAAAGCGGTGTATCTCCTCTGGCCCCTAGCCTTATAGCAACACTTGCCTACTATCGCATTTCATTCCTGCTCCATACACTCGCAGCCCTGTGTCCCATCTTGTCCCCTCACCTCTTGCTGCAAAGTCTTATGCAGGGTCCGTCACCGCACTGTCTCACGTCATCTCTGAACCCCTCTCCCTTTTGTCTTCTCTTACTTTTAACTTCACTCCCTCAGACACTGCTTCCGACCAGACAACTCACACGGTGCCACCGTGTGTCATACAATACCGGTTCCCTTCACACGGTCACCCAGAAGGCAGCAGATATTGCACGGCTGCAGGGAAGATGAGCTGGGAACCACTGCACACAGAGAGTTTCCAGCTCCCCTTGTGAAGCTCTGAAAAGTCGATGTACATTAAGAGGTGATAAAACACCCCAGGACATCAGCGACAGCCTCAGCAAACTTTTTTGGGAGGGAAGATTGGTTGGTAGGGAGAGTGGGCAGAAGTGCCTCTTAGGTAATTCTCAGCACGAGGCTTGCCCCCTGCAAAGCCCCACCCCCTCCTCACACTGTAAAATATTTTTTTAAGTTGGTAGGTCCGCTCCCTTACTGTAGTGTCCCACTTGTCAGCTCTGGCCCTGCTCCCGCAGCCTTGTCTAACCTCTGGACCCCCTCCCCTAGTAGCGCCTTCTTACCTCAAGTCCACTTCCCATAGCACAGTGTCATCTCCGGCCCACTCCCGAAAGCTGTATCCCTAGCCTCATGTCCCCTCATCGCTGCTCTGCTGTCCCTCTGAAGCCCCTCCCAGCATTAGCTCCCTATCTCCTAGGGCCCACCTCTACCCACTGCCCCATCTCATGTTGGGCACCCCCTGTTAGGCTGTGCCACTTTTACCACCCTTTGCACCACTGTTGCGTCACACCTCTGTCCCCCTTCCCGGATGTCCCATTTCACCTCTGGTTCCCCTCTACCCCCTGCAGCATCTCACCTCTGACCCCCTCCTTCTGTTATCACATCTGGCCCCCTCCCTCCATTGCCCCATCTCACTTTTGACCCCTCTCAGCCCCTCCTCACCGCTAGTCCTGCCCCACCAGTAACCTTGTCTCACCTCTGACCCCTCTCCCTCTTACACTGCGTCTTCTCAGGGCCCCTCTAACATGGATTTATTTATTCTCTGGTCCTTTCACTGTCCCGGTTACCTGTAGCCCCTCCCCGCTCTGCCCTGCCGCACCTCTCATCCCCTTGCATGCTGTCCTGTGCCATCTCTGGACCCTTTGCTCTACTGCTGTCCCACCTCCCCGCTGGCCTCCGCTTCACTAACAGCTCCATCTCATGTCTGTTCCCTCAGCCCACGCTGCACTGTCCCAATATTAGGCTCTTCCTGCTGTCCCATTTCACATCTTGGATCCTTCCCCCGGCTGCTGCCTTACTTCTGCCACCCTAACCTCTGTGCCCTGTCCTGCCCCATTCGCTGCTGTATCTGCCTCTCACTCTGGCCCCTCCCCCTGTAGCCCTGTGTCACGCGGGTCCCTTCCCTTGTCACCCTGTCTCACCGCTACACCCCAGCTGTCCGTCGAGCTGTCTCACCTGTGGCTCCCTGCTGTGCAGTGTCACCTCTGCTTGTGCACTTCTGCCTACTCTCACCCCTGGAGCCTGTGGCCCCCTGCTGTGCAGTGTCACCTCTACTCATGCACTGCTGCCTCCTCTCACGTCTGGGGCCTGTGGCCCCCTGCTGTGCAGTGTCACCTCTGCTCGTGCACTGCTGCCTTCTCTCACCTCTGGGGCCCCTGCTGTGCAGTGTCACCTCTGGTCGTGTACTGCTGCCTTCTCTCACCTCTGGGGCCTGTAACCCCCTGCTGTGCAGTGTCACCTCTGCTCGTGCACTGCTGCCTCCTCTTACCTCTGGGTCCTGTGCCCCCTGCTGTGCAGTGTCACCTCTGCTCGTGCACCACTGCCTTCTCTCAGCTCTGGGGCCCCTGCTGTGCAGTGTCACCTCTGCCCGTGCACTGCTGCCTCCTCTCACCTCTGGGGCCTGTGGCCCCCTGCTGTGCAGTGTCACCTCTGCTCCTGCACTGCTGCCTCCTCTCACGTCTGGGGCCTGTGGCCCCCTGCTGTGCAGTGTCACCTCTGCTTGTGCGCTGCTGCCTCCTCTCACCTCTGGGGCCTGTGGCCCCCTGCTGTGCAGTGTCACCTCTGCTCGTGCACTGCTGCCTTCTCTCACCTCTGGGGCCCCTGCTGTGCAGTGTCACCTCTGCTCATGCACTGCTGCCTTCTCTCACCTCTGGGGCCTATGCCCCTTGCTGTGCAGTGTCACCTCTGCTCGTGCACTGCTGCCTCCTCTCACCTATTGGTGCCTGTGGCGCCCTGCTGTGCAGTGTCACCGCTGCTCATGCAATGCTGCCTTCTCTCACCTCTGGGGCCTGTGCCCCCCTGCTGTGCAGTGTCACCGTTGCTCATGCACTGCTGCCTTGTCTCACCTCTGGGGCCTGTGCCCCCTGCTGTGCAGTGTCACCTCTGATCATGCACTGCTGCCTTCTCTCACCTCTAGGGCCCTTGCTGTGCAGTGTCACCTCTGCTCGTGCACTGCTGCCTTCTTTCACCTCTGGGGTCTGTGCCCCCTTGCTGTGCAGTGTCACCTCTGCTCGTGCGCTGCTGCCTCCTCTCACATCTGGGGCCTGTGGCCCCCTGCTGTGCAGTGTCACCGCTGCTCGTGCACTGCTGCCTTCTGTCACCTCTGGGGCCTGTGGCCCCCTGCTGTGCAGTGTCACCTCTGCTCGTGCACTGCTGCCTCGTCTCACCTCTGGGGCCTGTGGCCCCCTGCTGTACAGTGTCACCTCTGCTCGTGCACTGCTGCCTTCTCTCACCTCTGGGGCTTGTGGCCCAGTGTCTCCTCTGGACCCTCCTGCACTGTATTCCTGTTCCACATCTTCACTGCCTTCCCCACTGTCCCATCTTACCTTTTGCTTCCACCTCCCATGCCCCATCCCCCCTCTTGCTCACCTCTCTCTGGTTTCCCATCTCAAATCTCCCCTCCATTCCCTCTAACTCGATGTATCCCCTGGACCCCCTCAGTCCTGCCCTCACCTCGGTGACCCATCCTGCTACTGTTCCCCCTCTCCCGCTGTCATGTCTATCTTCTGGCTCCCTCTGTGTGTCACCTCTGGTTCCCCTGTCCCAGTCGCCCCCTCTTACCCCCTATCTACCCTTCCCCCATAGTACTGTCTCACCTCTAGCTCCCCTTTCCCTGCTGTCATGTCTCGTGGCTGCACCCCTCCTCCCCCGCTGCTCTAGGTCACCACTGGCTGCTATTTCTCTACTGTTCTGTGCCCCCTCTGGCCCCCTCTAAACCCTTCTCCTCTTTTGCACCCCTCCAACACAAGTCCTATTTCAATTCTGGTCTTCACCTCCCACTGAATGAATGAATGACTGATATAATGTATATCACGCACAGCACCAACTAATCCATTTACAGAATAGAAGTTCCTTGCTGATGCTACGCAGCTTGAGTTAGAGGTGATTCCAAGGTTGCACTGGCAAAAAGGAAGAGGACTGACCCCCTGCCTTGACTGATCTCTACCCCAGCGCTCACACTCTGCCCATCTCCCCTCTTAGCTACACTCCACCCACTGCCCCATCTCATGTCTAGATCCATTGTTCCCTCCGCTCCTTAATGCCAGTGTTCTACCTCCACCTGAAGCCTCTTCTCGAGTCTGTCCCCATCTATCCCCTGTCTGCCACCTCTGGACCCTCCACTCACTGTCCCATGTCACATCAGGCACCGATCCACCCAAAGCCGTATCTCACCTCTAGCCCCTCCGCTCACTGTCCCATGTCACCTCAGGCACCGATCCACCCAGAGCCGTGCCTCACCTCTGGCCCCTCCACTCACTGTCCCATGTCACCTCAGGCACCGATCCACCCAAAGCCGTATCTCACCTCTAGCCCCTCCGCTCACTGTCCCATGTCACCTCAGGCACCGATCCACCCAGAGCCGTGGCTCACCTCTGGCCCCTCCACTCACTGTCCCATGTCACCTCAGGCACCGATCCACCCAGAGCCGTGTCTCACCTCTGGCCCCTCCACTCACTGTCCCATATAACTTCTGGTCCCTCCAACCCTTGTTTTCTGTAGCCCACCTCCCCCTGGTCCCACCCCTATACTAGCAACTTCTCATCTCTGGCCTTCTCTCCCCACAGCGCTCTATGACTCCTGCCCCCTCCCCCTACTGCCCCCTCAAGTCTAGACCCTTACAAACAGGGCGCAAGTCGGGGGTACACGCAGGTACACGGCGTCCACTCACTATTTTCTTTGGGGCCAAGAAGTTGGGCCCCACAGAAGTATGTTGAACTTGTCCCGGTGTAATTTTCAGACACCGGGACACATTCAGCAGCGCCTGCACCTTGTCTGCTTTCCATTCCCAGCAGCATTGTGCCGGTGGCGAGGGGTTTTGTTTTTTTCACCTCCAGCTGGGCCTATGTTAAGGGGCCATCAGGCCTCCTTTTGTTTGAATATCCTGACTGGAGGCGGTGGAACCTCACACTCACAAGTAAATGCAATGGGGGGGAAACAAAAGCACACAGCGTGTTATCTCTTCACAGGTACTTAAGAGAGGCATGCTTTTGCCTTTGTTCAGTCCATGTATATAAGCACTTGCACTGTAAGAATGTCAGAAGTGTTGGTCTGTCCCAGTATTTACACAAATAACAATTTCAATAGAGCTGTTTTATTTCTTTTACAGTGCTACACAACACAATGCGGAGTGTCAGAGCTTTTTACAAAACATACACATTATACATTGACAATAAATCATGTAAGTGTGTAAATCAATGTACAAGATGAGTGACATGAGACAGGGCTACAAGGTGTAGGAGTCACATGTCCATATCTCACTGTGCTATATTAGAAGGATTACAATTTATGAACTGCAGGTAACAAAAGGAACTCTGTGTTAAAAGCAGTAACCCACTTACCTATCTTGTGTGTATGTAAAGTGCTCTGATACCCACGGGTCAAGCTAGCGCTATATAAAACTTTTTAAATAAATAAATAAATATCTGTCATCTGCATGTTACATGATGTGCTTAGCAAGAGACACATTAACCTTCTGTACTACTTTGATTCAAATCTGGGACTTCACAAAACACAGATCTCTCCCACAAATGCGTTAATCTCCAGAGTTATCTCACCATTACTACAATTCCCTGAGATTTACTGGGCACCTGTGCAGCAGATGCCTTAACCCAATCAAGTATTTTAAAAGGCAGACTTTGCAACCAATTAAGCAGAACAGATCTACTGCCATGCTTCTCCTTGTTGCCAATATCTTAGTGGCAGGGTTAAAAAAAAAAAATGTATTAGTTGAGGCCCAGATTGTGCATCAGGACTGTGCCACTTTTTTGGCACAACCCCAACGCAAAATCTAATTTGTTAAATCTCATAATGCGCTTAAATGTACTCATGATACACCTGATAAACATATGTGTGAGGTCTTAAGATCTGATGTCACTTCTTGTTATGTCACTTCCTGTGATGTCACGTGCAATTTCACGAGTCGTGACATCATGCGCTGTGATGGCACGCGTCATGATTTCACTTGCATACTACCTAACTTGGTTAGTCCCCCCCACTTCTTTTTTTAGGACTTGTGCCCTGCTTACAAATGCTTTCCTCTCACCTGTGTCTCCATCCCATCCACTGTTCAATGTCACCTGTGCCCCGCCCCTTCATGTCCCATCATAAGTGTGGGACCTCTCTCCTTGGATCCCCTCTCACAGGCCTGCCCCAGTAGGCCCATCACACCTCTGGCTCCCATACCCCAAACGTCTGGCCGCCCTCACCCAGTCGCCCTGCCTCACCTTGGGCCCCTCTTCCCACTCTGTCCCCTTTACAGTAGCCTTCCTCCATCTGATGCCCCACTCATAGCTCATGTCCACCCCTGCTGCTCCATCTCACTTCGGACCCCCTTTCCTGCCGTCCTACGTCACGTCAGAACCCCTCCTCTACTTTCCCTCCTGCCCACAGTCCACCCACTGCCCTGCCTCTCCTCTTACCCCACTACTCCATGTACTCTTAGGTCCTTCAAACCCCTTCTTACTCCTGGCCTTACTCCTCCAATAGCATACATCTGCTTTGGCACACTGGCCCTAGTTGCCCTGCCTCACCTCTAGCCCGTCTCCCATCACCTGCCCTGTCTCACCATTTCCCCATCCCCACACTCATCCACGTCACCTCTGGTCCCCCTTGACCCACTGGCCTTTATCACCTTTGATACAGTTCTCCCACTGCCCCACCTCACCTCTGGCCCTCCTCTGCCCCTGTCCCTTCTCACCTCTGCCCACCTCTTTTCACTGCCCCATGCCATCTCACCTCTTTACCACTTGCCCGCTACCCCATCTCACCTGTGTGAGATCCCCACTGTCCCACCTCACCTGTGTGGTCTCCCCACTACCCCATCTCACCTGTGTGGTCTCCCCACTGCCCCACCTGTGATATCTCAGCACCCTGAATGGGACACCAGACTGAGCAGGTGTGGGGATGTCACTGTATTAGATCTTCAGAATGCAGTGCTCCAGTCCTTATTGTACTGCCCCCTTCCCTCTCTCGTCCCTTCCTCCTCCCTCTCTGGGTCCACCCCACATTCACATTTGTCCCCTGCTTGCTTGCTGTCCCTGATTGCTGCATCCTCTGATCAGCTGGAGCACTGACTAGTGTATTTCTTACATCTCCCCTCTCGTGAGAAATGGAATGTCTTTTCTTTCTAGTGAATCACA
>CAWUFW010030059.1:0-17915 GCA_963921515.1 Calotriton arnoldi
GGCGCGAAAAATCCGACCGACACGTACCGAAACCAAGTCGACCGACCGAGCCGCACGGAAAACAGCAATCCGGCCGGAAAAACACGCGAATCCAACCGACCGACACGCACCCGGAACAAATCCGACCGAAACGTACACGCGAACTCCAAACCGCAGAAGTACGATGCAAGGCGCGAAACCACGAGCGAGTCGGACGGAGGACAAGCCGTACGACCGACACGCATACAAAACCGAGCCGAAGCAACACAATACACCGCGACCGACGCGTACGCAGCATAGAAAACTGCACAAACACAGCGTGAACGAAACGGAGAACACCGTACGAGACCAATGCAGGGTCCGACTCGGTCACAAGAACGTTTCCAACATACACAAACAGCACAAAGGAAAAATCACCCAAAAAAGGCCAAACAAGCAATTACCAAGCCAATAAATACTGGGGGGGTGGGGACAGAGAACAAAGACACACCCACAACTCCACCTATATAAAGGACACAAATCACAACCATGAGCCTTTGCAAATGCCATTCCACTGCCAGCACCCAAGAGAAAGCAACCACACACCCACAGCTCATCCCTCACACAAGCCACACACCATCAGCACACCAACAAATACCTACCTCACATACACCCAGCAAAACACACACTCACACACCCTCACCTGCACACCAACACACACATCACCCACCATCACCACCCATCACCATGCCCCCAAGAAGAATCCCAAGTTCCTAGATAGTGAATTGGAAGTCTTGGTAGACAAGATCCTCAGGGTGGAGCCACAGCTGTTTGGCACACTGGTCCAACAGACCCCCATGTCTCAGAAAACCAAGATGTGGGAGAGGATCATCAACAGGGTGAACGCCCAATCACCATGTCGGCGCACAAAGACCGACATCCAGAACAGGTGGTATGACGTGCGCAGGAGGGTACGGGACATGCTGAAGAAAGACTACATCAACAGCCAATACACCGGCAGTGGCCCTCCTGCCAAGCCAATATACCTCAGGCCCTGGGAGGAGAAGGTGCGGGCCATCCTTCCGCCAGTGAGCGTATATGGACTAGAGGACATCCCAGAGCCTGGTGAGTACACAACAAATGTACACAATATACTGCCACAAAACACACACATCACTGTCAAGGGAGAGTCAAACCATGCACTCATAGCAATTACACAGCAACCAGAACAGAATCATCCCAAAATGTGTATGTCAGTCAGATAAACACAACACATGCCATCAAAAAGTCACATCCAACTGTGCCAACACATGTACAAACACAACTACAACTACAGCTAGGCAGTGGCACAAATAGAACTAACAAACACATCCAGACATGTAGCCACCACAACAACACCAACACACAGTGAAGACCACTCAAAGGAAGGAATTCTGTGTATGCTGGCCAAGTCAGTGTAGCCAATAGCATCATGGGAGTCGCAGTCACACATATTGCCCCCCCCAACTGTCCCATCAACACCACCATGAACCATGCGCACATCACAGGGAGTGGAGAAGGACTCACAAGATGGCTGACACTGGCAACTGCTGTGGGGAGCACAAGGCCCTGCTGGCAACTGTGCACCAACAAACAGCAGGACACCACTGACTGACATCCTGAGAGACAACTTACACTCCCTGCAATGCAAGCACGTTCCATGGTGGGATATCTGGCTAGCTGGGTGGGAAGGAGGACTTGCAGCACTGACCATAGTCACAAGGACCTCCCCTCACACACCCCCCAACACAAACTCCACAGAACCCACCTGGTAGAATGCAATGCCCCCCATCCTAACACAAGATCCCACAAAGAACCACCACCCTGGGTTATGTTGTGTGAAGCACAGGGACACTCTTGGGACTTCTAGCCAAACAACTGCCAGGACAACACTCCCAGCCATCCTGTCAGCACAGCCAGCCCACCCCACAGGGAAGCAGAGTCAAAAGGAAGGAAGCAAGCATGGGCATGCTGGGAAGGGGGGTGGAGGCAATAGCATGATGGGAGTCGTAGTCACAGCTCTACATCCCCCACCACATGGCCCAGCAAGCTCACACTCACGCATGCACATCCCACAGAGAGTGGAAAGGCCCATCAAAGATGTCTGACACTGTTGCTGTGTCGTGGGGAGCACAAGGGCATGCTGGGTACTGCACACCAACCAACAGCAGGACACCACTGTCAGCCATCTTGCCATTGCTCTCACACCCACACACACTGAACTCCACACAAAAGCAAGTAAGTTTGGGAATGCTGGGAAGTGGGGTGGAGGCAATTGCATGATGGGAGTCGTAGTCACAGACATAGCTCACCCCCACAACTGTCCCATCAACACCACCCTGAACCATGCTCACATCACAGGGAGTGGAGAAGGACTCACAAGATGGCTGACACTGGCTACTGCTGTGGGGAGCACAAGGCCCTGCTGGCAAATGTGCACCAACAAACAGCAGGACACCACTGACTGACATCCTGAGAGACAACTTACACTCCCTGCAACGCAAGCACGTTCCATGGTGGGATAACTGACTGGCTGGGTGGGTGGGAAGGAGGGCCGGCTGTCAACCAAACACAACCAATGCAGACCATGTTCACACCCCAGAAAATACATAGAAATGCCCAAATAATGCAGGACAATGTGCCACACCAATATCAACCCGACTGTGACGACTTAGGACAATGCAATGTACAGGCCCGCACCCAGAGGCACAGTCACAACTGTCATGTGTGTCAACCATTGATGCCTGCAGAAACATAACATACATTGTTTGTGTCTCCCAAAAACAGGTGATGATGGGGACACAGCAGCAGACGCTGAGGAGTCCCAGTCCCAGGCTCAAGAGGATGCCGAGCTCACTGGCGTCGTACAGCCTCTGTCCTCCTCGGACGATGAAGAACAACCTGGCACATCCGGTGCAAGTCAACATGCAGCATCACCAGCTGCAGCACCAGCAGGACCACCAGCTGCACCCCCTGCACCCACCCCTCCAACGACTGTCACCACGAATACCATCCCTGCCGACATGGACAGAACAAGGAGCAACACCAGCACAGGGACCCTGGACCAACCTGGGGCCATGGACACCACCACCACCACCAACCCCCAAGGTGACCAGGGTTATCTGTGCGTGCCACTGCACACACTGCACATGTCAGCAGGGGTGGTGGGAGGGGTGGGAGACAGAGGTCGCTGCTTGCAGACGTTGCATGTGTGCATGATGACCCACAACTGGTACGCATAGCTGATGCGTACCAGTCCAGCACCGGAGACCTCAGCCAGGTAGTGGGGCTCCTCAGAGACATTAAACAGCAGCAGGCTGCCCATCATGCCCGCTTGGACTCCCACATGTCCCACGTGGAGTCACACATGTCCCGTGTGGACTCACACATGTCCCGCGTGGAGTCCAAGTGGGATGCACTGCATGAGATGACGGCGGTGCACAGGGACATTTTACAATGCCTCCGCCAGATGAACAGCAACCAGTCCACACCTCCCTGTGTGCCAACAACATCTGGTGCCGAACAAACTGCAACTGCCACAGGGAGGAGGAGGACTCTGGCGGAGAGTCCCCTGCACCGCAGCAGCCTGTACTTGAGGGGCGCCCCCAAGAAGAGGGGTCGTCCGAGGAGGGAAAAGTGAGAGGCCGATGGCCAAGCGCAACTCCCAGGAAGCCTGAACCTGTTCTGGATGTTTGCCTTTGTGCACAGACTGTTCACCCTGTTGACGGCAACACTACTCCCACACATTGCATGGGGAGTACAAGTTGGACCAATGTGTCAGACAACTGTGGCCCCGATACTGGGGATCCTGTCTACCAGGACTTTCAATTCACCTAGGAACTTGGGATTGCAAGATTTATGTACAGCACAACCCATCCTATGCACTATTAACACAAATGTATCACAATAAACACACTAATACACCATACTTGCCTCTGTCGTGATTCCAACGTGGGTGCTGTTATGGGGATGATGAACTGCAAAATTACACTGTGTATGCGAACTGCAACAGCAAGGACAACACAGGCATGTGAGTACAGGCAACGTGACACACATGAGGGAGACACACCACCAGGGCTACACAACACATACACACCTAGGCCATCTGACTCATTGCCTACACTGATGTTGCCAGGGAAGACGGTGCAATGCACAGACACCACACCCATTCCCAGTTGTAGTCAAGTAGCCCACAGGTGCAGTAAGCAAATGGCAGTCAAATGTGTGACCACAGACAACGCACATCACAAAGTGAAGCACAGGTTTATTACACAGTTGCAACATGCCGTAACCACTACAGATGCAAGGTAATCCCACCTGGCAGCGGGCACACAGTCAACAACTGTAGACGGAAGGAAGTCCATGGGTGTGGCGCACATCACCTGTAGGGACACAACAGCTACCAGCCTGGATGTGCAATCACGTCGTCGGTGGACACAGTTGACCAAACGAATCTGAAAGTACCCTGTGAAGGACAGAAATGACACACAGTCAAAAGCAATGGAGTACAGGACAGAACAGCAAAACTCATGCACAATACATGTTACAAGATACCCACCCAGAACCAAGTTAGCATGTCAACACTGTTGGGGAGTACAGCCCACCTGTCACCACACATCGCAACACACATCCAGTCAAGTAGCCCATGGACACACTCCAATAGCACCAGAGCACCACCCACACATCATGCCAACTCACATCATTGACATGACACCTCAGGATACTCACATTCAGCTAAAGAAGTTGGTGATGAGCAGTGTGCGGACATCATCATCATCATCATCGTCACTGGCATCGTGGTCCAGGCCAGGATCCTCCACAGGTGGCGGATGTTGGTCATTGTCATCCTGGATGAGAGGCAACTCCTTCCGCACTGCCAGGTTGTGGAGCATGCAGCAGACGATGATAATCTTGCACATTTTCGCAGGGGCATATGGGAGGGACCCTCCGGTCTTGTCCAGGCAGCGGAAGCGGCTCTTCAGGAGACCAAAGGTCCGCTCAATCACTCTCCTGGTCCGACCATGTGCCTCATTGTAGCGCATCTGGGCTGGTGTCACAGGGTTCCTGAGGGGTGTCAGCAACCACGGCATGTTGGGGTATCCCGAGTCACCTACGGACAGACAAGTGCACATTAGCTGACTTGGAAAAGTGGGCGGAATACTACAGATCAGATCACACACAATGGCACAAAGTCAGTACACACCGACAAGCCAGGCACGCTGGTTCTGCATCTGTGCCATCATCCTGGGGATGCGACTACTCCCTCATCACAAAGGCATCGTGTGCTGAACCAGGGAAACGGGCACACACGTGTGTGATGGTCATGTCTGCAAGACACACCACCAGTGCATTGACCGAGTGGTAGTGCTTGCGGTTCCTGTAGGCCTGCTCCTGGGCCTGTGGTGGTACCAAAGCCACATGTGTCCCATCAATGGAGCCAATTACATGCGGCATCCTCCCCAGGGCATAAAAGTCACTCTTCACGTCAGTGAGTCATCGCAGTCTAGGGAAATAGATGTACCGGTTCAGGAAGAGCAACATTGCCGCCAAAACATCGCGGAGCACACGGCTGAACATGGTCTGTGACATCCCACCAGCAGTCGCCACAGTATGTTGGAAGGTACCAGTGGCAAAGAAGTGTAGGGCTGCCATCACCTTCACCTTGGGGGTCAGCGCTGTAGGATACGGCCGGCCAGGCTGCAAATGTGGGGACAACTGCACTGCCAAATCCTCAATCAGCTGCCTGGTGAAGCGGTACCGTCGGATGCTGTCCCATTCCACCATCGTTGCCAGGTCTGGGAATGGTCGATGGACAGCAGGAGCCCTGCAGTGCAGAGGAGAAGTAAGCAAGATTGTCAGTCACCCCACATATGCGGCATTGAACACACTCAAGATCCCAACATACATCATTATGAGGCACAACTACATGAAGTGTGCAGTACCGGAAGGACATGTATGGTACATACATGGCCAACATCTGTCAACACGGTCCAACAGGTGGCATCAATTAGTCCCAGGTTGGCCCATTGGATATCATGAGGCCGTGTCACAGTTCCCATCTCCTGCTGCCGTGTCACAATAACCCCCCACAGTGACATGTGAGGACAGATGTGCCCCAGGCACCACAGCTCAATGACAGGTACATTCCCAGGGACCCTGTAATGCCACATGGACACTGGCATTACATGGAGTATCATGTATACACCACAGCAAAACAACCATGACCCCCACAGGTAGTGGCCCCACTTGCCACGGCAGGACAGACATGGACGTCTGTGACACACACGCACAACATCAGAGTCCATGCACACACAACGTGGATGTGGAGACTGTCTCCCATTGTGCACATGAAATCAGAGACATTGTAAACACTACATGCACAAAGACTGTGGAGGACCATCACTATTGTGCCACTGGGACACCCTGGCTCAAACATACCGTCCCACATGGGACTCACGGGGTATGTGACATGACATACACATACACCACTGTGAAATGTGACCATGGCACATGCACAGATATGAACAGTTGCACATCACAGTGGTCATGTACACGTAACACCCAGGATCCTGTCCCCATGAACACGTGCACAGCCTGGGGTGGCTGCCCACAGGTGACACCCACAGGACAACATGTACACCAACATACACACAATAGGAAATGCATCCTTACATGCCTTATGATAAAGTTTGGACAGGCTGTCGTGATGTAGGTGTGCCCCTCACTCCCTGGGAGCTATCTGTGGCTGGCATATGTCCATCTGAGACAGGCATGCTGACATATGCCAGTCACATGTACAGTGATGCGTTGTACCGCAATGGACCGATCGGTGCCTCCGGCCGGCCCATTGCATTCAATGTGTGCGGGTACGCGTTGTACCCCTGTGCGCGTTGTACCGCAATGGACCGATCGGTGCCTCCGGCCGGCCCATTGCATTCAATGTGTGCGGGTACGCGTTGTACCCCTGTGCGCGTTGAACTGCAATGGACCGATCGGTGCCTCCGGCCGGCCCATTGCATTCAATGTGTGCGGGCACGCGTTGTACCCCTGTGCGCGCTGGTACCGCAATGGACCGATCGGTGCCTCCGGCCGGCCCATTGCATTCAATGTGTGCGGGTACGCGTTGTACCCCTGTGCGCGTTGAACTGCAATGGACCGATCGGTGCCTCCGGCCGGCCCATTGCATTCAATGTGTGCGGGTACGCGTTGTACCCCTGTGCGCGTTGTACCGCAATGGACCGATCGGTGCCTCCGGCTGGCCCATTGCATTCAATGTGTGCGGGTACGCGTTGTACCCCTGTGCGCGTTGAACTGCAATGGACCGATCGGTGCCTCCGGCCGGCCCATTGCATTCAATGTGTGCGGGTACGCGTTGTACCCCTGTGCGCGTTGTACCGCAATGGACCGATCGGTGCCTCCGGCCGGCCCATTGCATTCAATGTGTGCGGGTACGCGTTGTACCCCTGTGCGCGTTGTACCGCAATGGACCGATCGGTGCGCACCCATTGACAATGGGCTTGCCTGGCAACGGACGCTGTTTCGAATTTCGAACGAGTCGGTTGCTGTAAATTCAGTTGGTCACCCACAACAATGTTGCAAAATCATGTATGTCATGAGGTTGAAGATTTGAAGGATGCTGTGGGCGTGTTTTGGTGCTGCTATTCCATGGATTGGCCAGATTCAGAAGATGCAAACGACTTGGACCTATCACTTTGGACACAAGGGACAGTATCTGCCTCTCCAGCACATATATATTGCTGGCTGTTCCCCTGAGAGCTCACTTGCCTGCACTACATGCTCCAGGACGACATCTGCCACTGCACTGCTGCTGTCTCTGCCCCTCTGGACCCTGCAATGGCACGTACTGTGGAGAGAGCCCCAGCCTTCAGCCTTGAAGAGAACCAGGCCCTGCTGGACAGCCTCACTTCCACAGTACAGCAAGCTGTATGGGACACCAGGGGAGCAGGTGAGTGTTCTGTGCACTGCCTTTCTGAATGTGCATTTTGTGTGACTAGCAAGGCTGAGAGTCTGCACGCCACTGGCTAGCAGGCTCACTGAGTAGTTGTCACCCCCCATAGTGTGTAGTGACTTGCACTGGACAGGTATGGTGCAGTGACAGTGCATTTGAACATGGTTTTACTTCCCATGCAATGATACCATGTAGTGACGTCTGGCAAACTGTCCATGGTCAGCTTTGCACTGCCTGTGTACATCATGTGCCCCTGTGATTGAGACATGTATATACAACTGTGTCATGCACGGATATGTTGCATGTGTGGTAATGGCCTTTTCACTTTGTCATCCTGACAGGTTAATGCCCATCGGAAGCAGGAAATCTGGAAGGACATCGTCCGGGCTGTCCGGTCCGTGGGGGTC
Source organism: Calotriton arnoldi (assembly GCA_963921515.1). Classification (NCBI taxonomy): domain Eukaryota; kingdom Metazoa; phylum Chordata; class Amphibia; order Caudata; family Salamandridae; genus Calotriton; species Calotriton arnoldi. The sequence continues at coordinate 8,374 of CAWUFW010030059.1, forward strand.
TACAAGCGCCGGATCCGCAACTGCCAGAAGAGGTGGCAGGACCTTCGGGGCTGGACCCGGAGGATTGCACGGGTCCAGCTGAAGCTGTCGCCTCCTCGCAGGAGGGGCGGAACACGGACCCTGACCCCCACATGCTCCAGATCCTGGCGGTGGTGTTTCCAGACCTGGATGGGCAGCTGAAGGCCAGACAGCAGCAAGGAGGGGGTGAGTCAAAGACTGCACTGTGAACTCTGTATTACATGCTTTGTGCCCTCCTCTGGCCTGGTTCAACTGCCACAGTGCAGCAGTCATGTTGTCCAGGAGCCATGTCCCTCTATTGTGCACTGCCCACTGCTCATCTGATACCCAGGTGTGGCCCTTACATTCAGGGAATTGTGTCACTTGGGACTGTGTCCTTGCAGTTTGCTTCACTGAAGGTGGGGGACAGCATCTGTTTCCCTAACTCTGTTGTGGGCATCATGGGTGGGTCCATTGTTCACACAACGCCTGGGTTTGGACATGTGATCTGCGTGTTGCTTTGATATGCGGTCCACTAGCTGAGCTGAGCCACCACATGTGCCTGGGGTATGTGGCACACGCCCATGCAGCGGGTGGGAACAATGTTTGGGCCCCAGGAGTGTGCAGATTACGTGTGTCACACATACATAGCCAGCTATCCACTGTCCAGGGCACATCCCTCATTCATGTGGAGCAGGACAGTCATGCCTACTCCAGGCCATGCAATGCACTCTGTACTCCCACTCCCGTGTATCAGCTGACACATTGTGCACAGTGATTTGACCCCTCAGGTGTCTGCCTCTGTGTCAGTGTGCTGTGGATTAGTTGCCAGGACTGCTGGGGTGTTTCTTGGTAGGGGCTCAGCATGCCCCTGGAGATGTGACCATAGGAGACGATACTTGTGTGTCACATAGGTGTTTGATCAGCTGCCCGTGCAGACTGGGGTATGCGAATGTGAAGTTCAGGCAGCTGTTCCCCATTCACAGCAAATTGTGAGGGGCTCAGGTTCAGAGGGTAGTGTCACAGGTCTCCCATATGTCCAATAGGTGTGACCTGGACAGATGAGGGTTAAGATGATGTGTTGTGTGGGGGATGTACATGTGCACTTGTGCAGCTCCAGGACTTGCATTCCCCATGACCTACTATTGTGACACAGTGCATAGTGTTGTTGTCTGGCTGCCAAGTCATACATCACTGAGACAGTGATGTATGACTTAACAGTCATGCCTCTGCCATGGCATGTGTCAACTTATTGGTGGTCCTGCAGGGGAGTGACATGTGCTACATGCACACCATAGTGGCGCTGGCTATCAGGACATGGGTGCATCATGGTGTCTGTCGCTGGTATGCATCACATGCATTTCCTATTTGACTCTGGGCATCCCTTTCATCCGGAAACCTGTACTGACTCAGTGGCAAGAGCTGTGATGTGTGCATGTCCACATGCCACACCGTGTCCTCTGCACTGTCCAACTACTGTGTACTTGGTGCATGTGTCCACACTGGGGTGTTGCAATCCAACAGACACCAGACAGATGGGTGCAAGGCCATGTGGGATGTGAGTGCCATGCTTGGCATCAGACTGACAATTGGCTTCTCCTGTTCAGTTAGGGCACATTTAGCAATGTACAACTAATGATGCCAGGGCTTGCTCTGTAATGTGCTGTGCTCACAGTGGTGTGTGCGTTTGGTGCAGGTGACTGATGTCTGTCTGTTTCCCCATTGTTTGCAGATACATCCACGGCCACGGAAGGGGACAGCTCCACGGACCAGGAGGAGCCAGAGAGCCAGACTGGGTCAGCAGCCGAGGAGTGGTCGGAGGGACCCAGTGGCACGGAGGGCGAGGGGAGCCACACCGAGGAGTCCTCAGCACCATCCACCTCAGCTGAGGACCAGAGCAACTCGGAGGATGACTCCCTTGTGGAGGCGGGTGTCAGCAGCCACCACACGCCAGCTAGTGTTGCTGTCCCCGCCACCACCAGCACCACCACCGCCCTCCCATCGGCTCCCATTCCCCAGGTCCGTGGAGGCTCCCATGTTCGGGAGCGTGTCTCCTTTGGGCCAGGCACCGCACCCCTGCCCCTGTGTCCCCTGCTGCCCTGAGTGAGGAGTCTGTGTACCTCCTTCGCCAGCTCCATGTAGGGCAGACAGCCATGCTGAGTGTCCTCCATGCGCACACCGCACTGTTGACTCAGCTGGTGTCGTTCATGGAGGGCATCTCATCGGGCATGTCTGACCTACAGAGGGGCAACAGGTCCATGGACTCCTCCCTGACGGCAGCAGTGTCCCTCCTCAGACAGTCCCTCACCCCTCCTGCCTCTGCTCCATCCACACTCCCCAGCACCTTACCCGTCCCAAGCACACACACACCGGCACAGGCACACACCAGCACACACACGTCCAGCACACAGACACACACGCCACAAACTACACGCACACGCACGCACAGTCAGGGGACTGAAACCAGACACACAGGGGATGGGGCCCTGGTACACACACATGCATCCACAGGCACTGCACAGTCCTCAGTTGCCTCTCCCTCCAAAGCACCCTCCCTTGCCTCACCTGCAACCCCAAAGACCCAGCGCCTCTTCCTCAGTGACCTCGGCCTCTTCCCCTCCGATCCAGCTGCCCCAGCATCCAGGGGGAAGAGGAAGCCCCCCCACACGGAGCAGAGTGCCCCTCGCCTCCGGACACCCTCCCCCAGGCGCAGACAGACTGAGGCCCCCACCCGCAAGTCCCCCGGAGTGCTAAGAGCAAGACCCCGCTGCCGCCCTGCAGCTCAAGCACCAGGTCTCCTTCCTCCATCCCTCAGGCCCCCACTCCACAGGTGCCTCCACCACACCCTGCCCCAGGTTCCCCCACCCACAGATATACCATCCCCAAGAGGCTCCGGCCTTCTCACCCTGCCACTTGCTCTCCCGGCACCACACCCCCGCTGCGCTTGTCTGTGCCACTGATGTGGTGAGGGTGTCCTCCCCCTCTGTCCAGCCCACCTTGCCTGTTCCCCATTCTCCTCCCCTTGTGGTAGGCACTGCAGTGGAGTCCACTACCACCCTGTCTGACTTGGGCACTGCAGTGGCGGACCTGTCCACTCCATCTGCAGGGTCCACTGCAGTCGTGCCGGCACCCACAACATCTGAGCCATGCCCCCAGTTGTGCCGGCACACACCATGTCAGACACCTCCACTGCAGTTGTCAGTGGCTCTCCAGCACCCACCACTCCTTCCCTGCTTCCTCCTGGTGAGCCCTGATCCTGTCCCTGCGGTGCCTGGCCTACCCCCCCGGTTGCCCCTCCTAGTGGATTGTCCCTGGTTTTGTGCAGGCATGTGTAGGGTGGCATCTGCCACTGTCACCCACTTGTGACTTTGTTGATGGACTGGCCATTGGCCTTTGTTTATGTTCTACCGGACTTCTACTTTTAATGCCACATATGCTTAATAAAGCAACTTTCTGTTCTCTAGTGCTTTTGCTTCTGATGTACATGATGTTGATGATGCTAACCATGCCCTTGCTGCAGTGATGGTGATATTTGGTCTCATGATAATGAAGTGTTACTGTGCAGGAACCCATGTGGTCCAGGGGGAATGTGTCCTATCCTGTGGTGTATCCATGTCATCCATAGCAGCATCTGAGGGTGTCATGTGTTCAGTATTTGGCAATGGGATTTCCTACTTAGATTGGCAATTTCACATCTGTGGCTTCCACCCCTGCACATCTGTTGTGCCTGCCATTGTTCTATTCGTCTACTTCCCTGACCGTGTGGCCATCTCCAGTGAACATGCAGGTTTGGGTATCAATCGGGAAGGACTCATCTGTGTTGTCAGTGCAACATTGCTATACAAGTGTGTTGGATCTGTGCTGATGATTCCGTTGGCACTTCCATGACCAGGCTGATGTTACGGGAGCCCTCATTTGGTGCTAATTGTTGATTGTGTGTCCCATTGCTGCCATGGTATGGTATCTGTTCACCTCACATCTGCAGTCTCCACAGGGTATCTGCATGTGTGTGCCCATAGGTGCAAATATGTGGGTCTGCATTCGGATGGTCACTTCTGTCATTGTGTCATTGATGATTGTTGACGGTGTCAGCCCCCATGGGTGTTGTTTGTCTGCACATGGCCAAAGTTATGTCTTATTTGCACTGCAGGATTTGGCTCCCCCAATTTATGTTGCAATGGGACACATACACTACTTTGCCACTGATGTGTTTGTTGTTCTGTGACCAGGAATCATCCATGCAGTTTGGCAGTTGCACCTCTTACTTTGTCAACACTTACCTTTTGGTCACTGTGATGATGGGGGTTTGGACCCCATTGCCACAATGTTCAAAATGTGCTGCAGCTATGGACCCCACACTTGCCTTTTGGTCACTGTGATGATGGGGGTTTGGACCCCATTGCCACAATGTTCAAAATGTGCTGCAGCTATGGACCCCACACTTGCCTTTTGGTTACTGTGATGATGGGGGTTTGGACCCCATTGCCACAATGTTCAAAATGTGCTGCAGCTATGGACCCCACACTTGCCTTTTGGTCACTGTGATGATGGGGGTTTGGACCCCATTGCCACAATGTTCAAAATGTGCTGCAGCTATGGACCCCACACTTACCTTTTGGTCACTGTGATGATGGGGGTTTGGACCCCATTGCCACAATGTTCAAAATGTGCTGCAGCTATGGACCCCACACTTACCTTTTGGTCACTGTGATGATGGGGGTTTGGACCCCATTGCCACAATGTTCAAAATGTGCTGCAGCTATGGACCCCACACTTACCTTTTGGTCACTGTGATGATGGGGGTTTGGACCCCATTGCCACAATGTTCAAAATGTGCTGCAGCTATGGACCCCACACTTGCCTTTTGGTCACTGTGATGATGGGGGTTTGGACCCCATTGCCACAATGTTCAACATGTGCTGCAGCTATGGACCCCACACTTGCCTTTTGGTTACTGTGATGATGGGGGTTTGGACCCCATTGCCACAATGTTCAAAATGTGCTGCAGCTATGGACCCCCACACTTGCCTTTTGGTCACTGTGATGATGGGGGTTTGGACCCCATTGCCACAATGGTCATGGCCTGCTTGTGTTGTGTGTGCCACACACATATTTGTGTGGCACATGTGCTAGGGGTCACATTGTATGTTCGAAGTCATGTTCGGTGTTGTAGGCATTTGACACAGTCTACACACGCTTGTCATGGTGTTGGGGGGATGTCTTCTTCTTGCATTCCCTAGGTTATGGTGTGCTGGTTGTGTCATGCATTGTCCATCCTATGGGTGGGGGTGGTAGTGGTGGTAGGCATCCTGCCCCCCTGGCTAAGGGTGGTAGTAGTGGTAGGCATCCTGCCCCCTGGGTGAGGGTGGTAGTAGTGGTAGGCATCCTGCCCCCTGGCTAAGGGTGGTAGTAGTGGTAGGCATCCTGCCCCCCTGGCTAAGGGTGGTAGTAGTGGTAGGCATCCTCCCCCTGGGTGAGGGTGGTAGTAGTGGTAGGCATCCTGCCCCCCTGGCTAAGGGTGGTAGTAGTGGTAGGCATCCAGCCCACCCTGGGTGAGGGTGGTAGTAGTGGTAGGCATCCAGCCCCCCCTGGCTAAGGGTGGTGGTAGGCATCCAGCCCACCCTGTTTGAGGGTGGTAGTAGTGGTAGGCATCCAGCCCACCCTGGGTGAGGGTGGTAGTAGTGGTAGGCATCCAGCCCCCCCTGGCTAAGGGTGGTGGTAGGCATCCTGCCCCCCCTGGGTAAGGGTGGTAGTAGTGGTAGGCATCCTGCCCCCCCTGGCTAAGGGTGGTAGTAGTGGTAGGCATCCTGCCCCCCTGGGTGAGGGTGGTAGTAGTGGTAGGCATCCTGCCCCCTGGCTAAGGGTGGTAGTAGTGGTAGGCATCCTGCCCCCCTGGCTAAGGGTGGTAGTAGTGGTAGGCATCCTGCCCCCCTGGATGAGGGTGGTAGTAGTGGTAGGCATCCTGCCCCCCTGGGTGAGGGTGGTAGTAGTGGTAGGCATCCAGCCCACCCTGGGTGAGGGTGGTAGTAGTGGTAGGCATCCTACCCCCCCTGGGTGAGGGTGGGAGTAGTGGTAGGCATCCTGCCCCCCTGGCTAAGGGTGGTAGTAGTGGTAGGCATCCTGCCCCCCTGGGTGAGGGTGGTAGTAGTGGTAGGCATCCTGCCCCCCTGGGTGAGGGTGGTAGTAGTGGTAGGCATCCTGCCCCCCTGGCTAAGGGTGGTAGTAGTGGTAGGCATCCAGCCCACCCTGGGTGAGGGTGGTAGTAGTGGTAGGCATCCAGCCCCCCTGGCTAAGGGTGGTGGTAGGCATCCTGCCCCCCTGGGTGAGGGCGGTAGTAGTGGTAGGCATCCTGCCCCCCCTGGGTGAGGATGGTAGTAGTGGTAGGCATCCTGCCCCCCTGGCTAAGGGTGGTAGTAGTGGTAGGCATCCTGCCCCCTGGGTGAGGGTGGTAGTAGTGGTAGGCATCCAGCCCACCCTGGGTGAGGGTGGTAGTAGTGGTAGGCATCCTGCCCCCCTGGGTGAGGGTGGTAGTAGTGGTAGGCATCCTGCCCCCCTGGCTAAGGGTGGTAGTAGTGGTAGGCATCCTGCCCCCCTGGGTGAGGGTGGTAGTAGTGGTAGGCATCCTGCCCCCCTGGCTAAGGGTGGTAGTAGTGGTAGGCATCCTGCCCCCCTGGGTGAGGGTGGTAGTAGTGGTAGGCATCCTGCCCCCTGGCTAAGGGTGGTAGTAGTGGTAGGCATCCTGCCCCCTGGCTAAGGGTGGTAGTAGTGGTAGGCATCCTGCCCCCCTGGCTGAGGGTGGTAGTAGTGGTAGGCATCCTGCCCCCCTGGGTGAGGGTGGTAGTAGTGGTAGGCATCCAGCCCACCCTGGGTGAGGGTGGTAGTAGTGGTAGGCATCCTGCCCCCCTGGCTAAGGGTGGTGGTAGGCATCCTGCCCCCCTGGCTAAGGGTGGTAGTAGTGGTAGGCATCCTGCCCCCCCTGGGTGAGGGTGGTAGTAGTGGTAGGCATCCTGCCCCCCTGGCTAAGGGTGGTAGTAGTGGTAGGCATCCTGCCCCCCTGGCTAAGGGTGGTAGTAGTGGTAGGCATCCTGCCCCCCTGGGTGAGGGTGGTAGTAGTGGTAGGCATCCCGCCCCCCCTGGGTGAGGGTGGTAGTAGTGGTAGGCTTCCTGCCCCCCTGGCTAAGGGTGGTAGTAGTGGTAGGCATCCTGCCCCCCTGGCTAAGGGTGGTAGTAGTGGTAGGCATCCTGCCCCCCTGGCTAAGGGTGGTAGTAGTGGTAGGCATCCTGCCCCCCCTGGGTGAGGGTGGTAGTAGTGGTAGGCATCCTGCCCCCCCTGGGTGAGGGTGGTAGTAGTGGTAGGCATCCTGCCCCCCCTGGCTAAGGGTGGTAGTAGTGGTAGGCATCCAGCCCACCCTGGGTGAGGGTGGTAGTAGTGGTAGGCATCCAGCCCACCCTGGGTGAGGGTGGTAGTAGTGGTAGGCATCCAGCCCCCCCTGGCTAAGGGTGGTGGTAGGCATCCTGCCCCCCTGGGTAAGGGTGGTAGTAGTGGTAGGCATCCTGCCCCCCTGGCTAAGGGTGGTAGTAGTGGTAGGCATCCTGCCCCCTGGGTGAGGGTGGTAGTAGTGGTAGGCATCCTGCCCCCCTGGCTAAGGGTGGTAGTAGTGGTAGGCATCCTGCCCCCTGGGTGAGGGTGGTAGTAGTGGTAGGCATCCTGCCCCCCTGGCTAAGGGTGGTAGTAGTGGTAGGCATCCTGCCCCCCTGGGTGAGGGTGGTAGTAGTGGTAGGCATCCTGCCCCCCTGGGTGAGGGTGGTAGTAGTGGTAGGCATCCAGCCCACCCTGGGTGAGGGTGGTAGTAGTGGTAGGCATCCTGCCCCCCTGGCTAAGGGTGGTGGTAGGCATCCTGCCCCCTGGCTAAGGGTGGTAGTAGTGGTAGGCATCCTGCCCCCTGGGTGAGGGTGGTAGTAGTGGTAGGCATCCTGCCCCCCTGGCTAAGGGTGGTAGTAGTGGTAGGCATCCTGCCCCCCATCGCTAAGGGTGGTAGTAGTGGTAGGCATCCTGCCCCCCTGGGTGAGGGTGGTAGTAGTGGTAGGCATCCTGCCCCCCCTGGGTGAGGGTGGTAGTAGTGGTAGGCATCCTAACCCCCCTGGCTAAGGGTGGTAGTAGTGGTAGGCATCCAGCCCACCCTGGGTGAGGGTGGTAGTAGTGGTAGGCATCCAGCCCCCCCTGGCTAAGGGTGGTGGTAGGCATCCTGCCCCCCCTGGGTGAGGGTGGTAGTAGTGGTAGGCATCCTGCCCCCCCTGGCTAAGGGTGGTGGTAGGCATCCTGCCCCCCCTGGCTAAGGGTGGTAGTAGTGGTAGGCATCCTGCCCCCCCTGGGTGAGGGTGGTAGTAGTGGTAGGCATCCTGCCCCCCCTGGCTAAGGGTGGTGGTAGGCATCCTGCCCCCCCTGGCTAAGGGTGGTAGTAGTGGTAGGCATCCTGCCCCCCCTGGGTGAGGGTGGTAGTAGTGGTAGGCATCCTGCCCCCCCTGGCTAAGGGTGGTAGTAGTGGTAGGCATCCTGCCCCCCCTGTCTAAGGGTGGTAGTAGTGGTAGGCATCCTGCCCCCTGGGTGAGGGTGGTAGTAGTGGTAGGCATCCTGCCCCCCCTGGGTGAGGGTGGTAGTAGTGGTAGGCATCCAGCCCACCCTGGGTGAGGGTGGTAGTAGTGGTAGGCATCCAGCCCACCCTGGGTGAGGGTGGTAGTAGTGGTAGGCATCCAGCCCCCCCTGGGTAAGGGTGGTAGTAGTGGTAGGCATCCAGCCCCCCTGGGTAAGGGTGGTAGTGGTGGTAGGCATCCTGCCCCCTGGGTAGGGGTGGTGGTGCGCATTCAGGCCCCTGTGTGCATATGTGGCATTGGTGATGGGCATCCCGCCCCTATGGTGCTGCTGTTGCTGGTGTAAGTATATTCTGCATCCCTCTGTGTGTGTGTGATGTGTCGTGTACGTGTTGTATGTGTTTTGTGGTTGGTGTCTGGCTTACCTTCTGCGCCGTACGCGTCCGTGCCTGTTCCGATAGTATATGTAGAATATTGGTATGATCGGGACGAAGGGATTCATGGTTGGTTCGTGTCGTTCGTCCTTCTCGTTGCTTCGCGTCGTCCTCGTCGCTTCGCCTCGTCCTCGTCGCTTCGCGTCGTCCTCGTCGCTGCCGTGTTCGTCTCGGAGCCGTGGATCGTGTTGTGGCGCGAATCGGAGCTTATGTGCGCCTCTCCCGGATGCTTTGACGTTCCGTGCGTAGCGACGGGTTCGGCGCGTACGGAAAGCGCATCGTACTTGTCCGGCCGGACGGGGCTGCATTTTTCCTTCCGTGCGACTCGTTTCGGTGTTTTCGGATTCGCCTCGGTCGGAGAACAGGACCTGGTTTGGGTGAGTACGGCTCGGCCGGATTCTTTGCTGTTGTGCGCATCGTACTTGCTCGTTCGGTGTGCTGTACGGATCGGTCGGGAAACAGGCTTTCGCATGGCTTTTTCCCGACCGAATGGTATTGGGTGCGCCTCCGACCGAGATCGGA
>CAWUFW010030060.1:0-17913 GCA_963921515.1 Calotriton arnoldi
GGGTGGTAGTAGTGGTAGGCATCCTGCCCCCCTGGCTAAGGGATGGTAGTAGTGGTAGGCATCCTGCCCCCCTGGCTAAGGATGGTAGTAGTGGTAGGCATCCTGCCCCCCTGGCTAAGGGTGGTAGTAGTGGTAGGCATCCTGCCCCCCTGGCTAAGGGTGGTAGTAGTGGTAGGCATCCAGCCCCCCTGGCTAAGGGTGGTAGTAGTGGTAGGCATCCAGCCCCCTGGCTAAGGGTGGTAGTAGTGGTAGGCATCAAGCCCCCCTGGCTAAGGGTGGTAGTAGTGGTAGGCATCCAGCCCCCCTGGCTAAGGGTGGTAGTAGTGGTGGGCATCAAGCCCCCTGGCTAAGGGTGGTAGTAGTGGTAGGCATCCTGCCACCCCTGGCTAAGGGTGGTAGTAGTGGTAGGCATCCTGCCCCCCTGGCTAAGGGTGGTAGTAGTGGTAGGCATCCTGCCCCCCTGGCTAAGGGTGGTAGTAGTGGTAGGCATCCAGCCCCCCTGGCTAAGGGTGGTAGTAGTGGTAGGCATCCAGCCCCCTGGCTAAGGGTGGTAGTAGTGGTAGGCATCAAGCCCCCCTGGCTAAGGGTGGTAGTAGTGGTAGGCATCCAGCCCCCCTGGCTAAGGGTGGTAGTAGTGGTAGGCATCCAGCCCCCTGGCTAAGGGTGGTAGTAGTGGTGGGCATCAAGCCCCCCTGGCTAAGGGTGGTAGTAGTGGTAGGCATCCTGCCCCCCTGGCTAAGGGTGGTAGTAGTGGTAGGCATCCTGCCCCCCTGGCTAAGGGTGGTAGTAGTGGTAGGCATCCTGCTCCCCTGGCTAAGGGTGGTAGTAGTGGTAGGCATCAAGCCCCCCCTGGCTAAGGGTGGTAGTAGTGGTAGGCATCCTGCCGCCCCTGGCTAAGGGTGGTAGTAATGGTAGGCATCCTGCCCCCCTGGCTAAGGGTGGTAGTAGTGGTAGGCATCCAGCCCCCCTGGCTAAGGGTGGTAGTAGTGGTAGGCATCCTGCCCCCCTGGCTAAGGGTGGTAGTAGTGGTAGGCATCCAGCCCCCTGGCTAAGGGTGGTAGTAGTGGTAGGCATCCAGCCCCCTGGCTAAGGGTGGTAGTAGTGGTAGGCATCCAGCCCCCCTGGCTAAGGGTGGTAGTAGTGGTAGGCATCCAGCCCCCCTGGCTAAGGGTGGTAGTAGTGGTGGGCATCAAGCCCCCTGGCTAAGGGTGGTAGTAGTGGTAGGCATCCTGCCCCCTGGCTAAGGGTGGTAGTAGTGGTAGGCATCCTGCCCCCCTGGCTAAGGGTGGTAGTAGTGGTAGGCATCCTGCCCCCTGGCTAAGGGTGGTAGTAGTGGTAGGCATCCTGCCCCCCTGGCTAAGGGTGGTAGTAGTGGTAGGCATCCAGCCCCCTGGCTAAGGGTGGTAGTAGTGGTAGGCATCCAGCCCCCTGGCTAAGGGTGCTAGTAGTGGTAGGCATCAAGCCCCCCCTGGCTAAGGGTGGTAGTAGTGGTAGGCATCCAGCCCACCCTGGCTAAGGGTGGTAGTAGTGGTAGGCATCAAGCCCCCCCTGGCTAAGGGTGGTAGTAGTGGTAGGCATCCAGCCCCCCCTGGCTAAGGGTGGTAGTAGTGGTAGGCATCAAGCCCCCCTGGCTAAGGGTGGTAGTAGTGGTAGGCATCCAGCCCCCCTGGCTAAGGGTGGTAGTAGTGGTAGGCATCAAGCCCCCTGGCTAAGGGTGGTAGTAGTGGTAGGCATCCAGCCCCCCTGGCTAAGGGTGGTAGTAGTGGTGGGCATCAAGCCCCCTGGCTAAGGGTGGTAGTAGTGGTAGGCATCCAGCCCCCTGGCTAAGGGTGGTAGTAGTGGTGGGCATCAAGCCCCCTGGCTAAGGGTGGTAGTAGTGGTAGGCATCCTGCCCCCCTGGCTAAGGGTGGTAGTAGTGGTAGGCATCCTGCCCCCCTGGCTAAGGGTGGTAGTAGTGGTAGGCATCCTGCCCCCCCTGGCTAAGGGTGGTAGTAGTGGTAGGCATCAAGCCCCCCTGGCTAAGGGTGGTAGTAGTGGTAGGCATCCTGCCCCCTGGCTAAGGGTGGTAGTAGTGGTAGGCATCCTGCCCCCCTGGCTAAGGGTGGTAGCAGTGGTAGGCATCCTGCCCCCTGGCTAAGGGTGGTAGCAGTGGTAGGCATCCAGCCCCCTGGCTAAGGGTGGTAGTAGTGGTAGGCATCAAGCCCCCCTGGCTAAGGGTGGTAGTAGTGGTAGGCATCCAGCCCCCTGGCTAAGGGTGGTAGTAGTGGTGGGCATCAAGCCCCCCTGGCTAAGGGTGGTAGTAGTGGTAGGCATCAAGCCCCCCTGGCTAAGGGTGGTAGTAGTGGTAGGCATCCAGCCCCCTGGCTACGGGTGGTAGTAGTGGTGGGCATCAAGCCCCCCTGGCTAAGGGTGGTAGTAGTGGTAGGCATCCTGCCCCCTGGCTAAGGGTGGTAGTAGTGGTAGGCATCCTGCCCCCCTGGCTAAGGGTGGTAGTAGTGGTAGGCATCCTGCCCCCCTGGCTAAGGGTGGTAGTAGTGGTAGGCATCCAGCCCCCCCTGGCTAAGGGTGGTAGTAGTGGTAGGCATCAAGCCCCCCCTGGCTAAGGGTGGTAGTAGTGGTAGGCATCCTGCCCCCCCTGGCTAAGGGTGGTAGTAGTGGTAGGCATCAAGCCCCCCCTGGCTAAGGGTGGTAGTAGTGGTAGGCATCCAGCCCCCCCTGGCTAAGGGTGGTAGTAGTGGTAGGCATCCAGCCCCCCCTGGGTAGGGGTGGTGGTGCGCATTCAGGCCCCTGTGTGCATATGTGGCATTGGTGATGGGCATCCCGCCCCTATGGTGCTGCTGTTGCTGGTGTAAGTATATTCAGCATCCCCCGTGTGTGTGTGTGATGTGTCGTGTACGTGTTGTATGTGTTTTGTGGTTGGTGTCTGGCTTACCTTCTGCGCCGTACGCGTCCGTGCCTGTTCCGGTAGTAGATGTAGAATATTGGTATGATCGGGACGAAGGGATTCATGGTTGGTTCGTGTCGTTCGTCCTTCTCGTTGCTTCGCGTCGTCCTCGCCACTTCGCCTCGTCCTCGTCGGTGCCGTGTTCGTCTCGTAGCCGTGGATCGTGTTGTGGCGCGACTCGGAGCTTATGTGCGCCTCTCCCGGATGCTTTGACGTGCCGTGCGTAGCAACGGGTTCGGCGCGTACGGGAAGCGCATCGTACTTGTCCGGCCGGACGGGCCTGCATTTTCCTTCCGTGCGACTCGATTCGGCGTTTCCGGATTCGCCTCGGTCGGAGAACAGGACCTGGTTTGGGTGAGTACGGCTCGGCCGGATTTTTTGCTGTTGTGCGCATCGTACTTGCTCGTTCGGTGTACTGTACGGATCGGTCGGGAAACAGGCTTTCGCATGGCTTTTTTCCCGACCGAATGGTGTTGGGTACGCCTCCGACCGAGATCGGAATCGGCCCCTAAGTGCTTCATTCAGTTTTACTGTGCAATGTCAGTCATACACTACCGTGATCCAGTAAACTGATGCATACTGATAGGAAACTAAAAGGATCATTTCTCCACCAGCTGCGTGGACGTGGTCAATGAGAAGGCCGCAGGCTTTAATACTGGCTCTGTGCTTTCCTCCTTCCAGTGTTAGGTATTAAAAAACTTGACACTCGTTTTTTAAAGGGATGCTTGCCCCCAGTTTGTGCCTTAGTTCACTGCTTGGGTACATTGGATCAGGGTCATCCACCTCTTTAATTACAAAACACAACACTATCACCTCACCAGCTACTGACCCATGCCTCACCTACCCTTCCTTGGCAAGCTCATTGAAAAAGCAGTCTATGAACAACTTTAAAATCACATCAAACACAACCATCTCCTGCACTCCTGCCAATCCAGCTTCAGATTATGCTGCAGCACAGGAAAAGCAACTTTACACATCACAAACAATGCACTCTTGCCCACAAATAAAGAAGACCCTTGCCTCCTGATATAACTAGATATCTCAGTTTTTTTCCACACTCCATCATTTAATCCTTGAGGTCACTGGTATTCACTGGTAACATCCTTCACTGCTTCTCCTCCTACGTATTGAATCAACACCAGTTTGTCCACATAGGAACCTCCAGTCCCATAAAATCCCTATAGTCTGTGGAGTCCCACAGGGGTCCAGCTTGTCCCCCTCATCTTTAACCTCTTCATGGAGCCCCTTGAGATGCTATTCAGTTATACCAGCTGATGCCACACAACTCTATTAAAAAAATTCCCTCTGTTCCAGCTATTCGATGTATCCAATACTGCCTGCACCTCACCCAGACCTGAATTTCCTTCACCCACCTGAAGTTCTACCACCACTAAAACAGAATTTCTGATACTTGCCAAAATCTACACGCACTATCTAGCCTAGCATGCCTTAACTACATGAACCTGGACAGATTTCAAAGCAAACTTTCACCCAACCCCAAGTCTTTTGGATTCTCCTTTGACACCTACCTCAAGGAGCACAAAACCTCAAGAAAAATGGCCTGGTACCAACTCTCTTTACTAAAGAAAGTGACATCAAGCTTCTGTTTGGTGACAACACCCTACTCCTAATCCACCCAAATGCTACACTAGCCCACTATAAGCTTATTCAATAGTCCTACATGCCTCAACACACCTCATCAACGGCTACATCTACAGTGATGGATCTCCACTGGCTCCCTTGCCAGTTAGCACGATCTTCAAAATGAGCTGCCATCAGCCAGTCAGTTCTAGTGCCATCATGACTGATACCCCTTCCTATCCAGTTGCTAAGCTCACTATCTCTAGTGGCTCTTGGCACACTCTCAGCCAGGACACTTTCATACTTGAGTCGAAGAAGTGTAAAATAGAAAAACAATTAAGACTACAGGCCTTCTTTAAAAAAAAAAAATTGCTATAGTGACAATGCAAATGTAGTTACAGGGTTACAGAGGCTGACCCCAGTGGGGCGCCACCAGTTACCAAAGAAGGATTTTAACAAGGGTACAGATGAAGACCCCACCCTTTTGGTATCCATCATTAATTGGGCTGGAGTCCTGGTCATAGGTGTTGGCCCTTCCCCTCCTCGGTATCTCCTTCCCTCCTTGGGGTGGTTATTGACTGATGGGTCCCCAATGTAGGTCATAATATTCTCACCAATATCTCCACATCACCAGGGTTTGCACACCTTGAGGAATTTGTTTGGACAGAACCTAGCGATATATACTATTCTCTCCATCTCCATACAGCATGTCATGCAGGTGACCCATTGCCTTAAAGTAGGGGAGGTTGGAGTGGGCCCTTCTTTAGTGACATCCTGCCTCACTACGATGAAACCAAGAGCACAGTATAGGAGTTGTCTCGTGGTAAAATCCAAGTCATTGGGGCTGCTACCCAATATAAGGAATTGGGGGGCAGGAGGGTGCAGGAAACCTTAACTCCCAGTATAGACGTCAGTCTTGAGGTCACTGCCTGCTAATACAATTGTATATGGGGACAGTCCCAAATCATGTGTAAGTAGGAGCCCACCTCCGTCCCCAATCTCAGGCGGTTGGGTGATTGAACCCTACCCATTTTAAACAATTCAGGTTTGAAGGTAGTAGACCCTGTGGAGGATTTTCGTCTGTATAAGTCAAAAACTCATTTTTATTGCTACTTCGGGGTGTACAAGACTGCTGCCCAGTCTATTATCTTCCAGTAGGCCCACATCTGTTTTCCATTTAGTTCTGAAGGAATGGAGGTTTCCAGGTCTATTGTTTAGAATTGTGCGAGGGTGATATGGCTGTAGAAGTCAGTTCTTCCCAGAGTAGCCTGCTTTCTAAGAGGCTGCTATTCTCCAACTCCTCCCATGGGATGTTCTTCGTGTGCAGAGAGTGCCTGATCTGTAGGTATCTGACATGCTGGGATTCATGGGGGTCATATTCCTCTTGTAACCCTCGAAAGAATTTCAAATCTACCCCGCTAGTTCCGGGAGGGTCGAGATTCCTAATAGAGCCCACGCTTTCGCCCCTGTCAAGTTCCGCAGTTCACGCAGCTGATTCCCCACCCTTAGGGGGGTCCTTTTAGATAACTTGTTCTTCAAACCCACATAGGTGGTGGCCCTGTCCTAGGCCCCCAGAAAGGGCTTCATCGGCCCAAAAAGAGGGAGTCTGGAGGATTTATCATAGATTTACTGTATGTAGGATTTTATCTCCATCAAGTACCTCTCTACCCTAGACTGTGGGTTATGTTTACGTGAATGTCCCAACTTGTTCACTGACTGTAGCTGGACAGCCCAATAATACCCTCTGCAATCTAGTAGGAAACAGGCCTTCTTAATCTATGCGCCCAGGATCTGGACTGAGCCCAGTTTCTATAAGGGTTGCCACAACCCTGCTCCAGATTAAGGAGCTGAAGACAGACCTCTTTAAAAAACAGTACATTACGGTAAAGTAATATCCCATCAGTGCTCTCAGAACCTAGAACTCTTTTGACACTGTACAGGGCTAAGCTGCCTTTTGACTAGGCTTGTGCTATTGAATTACCACAAGGATACAAGCATGCAAAAATGTGTAGAAGACAGCATAATACAAAAACACAGAATGATTATTTGCCCACTATTATTGTTTGTTAGCAGGTGTTCCTTGGTCGTTCTATGTTATGTTATGTTAGGTTATATTATGTTATGCTATGTTATGTTATGCAATGCTATGCTATGTTATGTTATGGTAAATATATTTATAGAGCGCTTGATTACCCAAAGGTGTCCTGGCGCTAAATCTGGTTTAGAAACAAGGCAGGCCTAATTCTTAAAGAGCCAGGTTTTCATCTCTTTCCTGAAGGCAAGAAAATTAGGGGAGGATCTGATGTAAAAGGGCAGGAGGTTCCAAGCCTTGGCTGTGCTGGTAAGAAAATGTCTCCTACTCTAGTTGGCTCACTTGAATTTGGGAACAACCAGGGTTTTTGCCCCCAAAGAACGAAGGGTTCTACTGGGTTCGTACCATTTAAAGTTTTTTTTAAGGTGTTCAGGACCTGTGTTATGGAGTGCCTTAAAGGCGGTGCAGAGGGCCTTGAACTTGATACAATGTTTTACCGGGAGCCAATGGAGATTCTGATTGGTGGTAGTTACCAATTTAAATTTGGGAATACTAGACAATTGTCTGGGTTCTATGGGTCTATGGCGCATCCTGCATGGATTGGATCAAAGAGCACCCACTTATATGGAGGCCCTTGTAACCCCTGAAAAATAAGCTGCAGCGTATCATGCCAAAGTTTATTTTTTTTATAACCTTTATTTTCATTTGCAAACACATTCGGCTGTGATACATGATGTTCAGCAGGCAATGAACAGTTAGGGCATCTAGGGGTAGAGGGTACATACAGACAGTAATATGTAGCAGAATACCATCCAGGTAGGAGTGCCTCGAATTGCCATTGCAATTGGACGTTACCACAGCTAAGGCCAGTGTCCACCTCTCAGATCCGTTCCACTCATTCTTCCCCATCCTCTTCCACACTTCCAACTGAGCTACTATCTCCCACAGAGTCGGTGAAAGCATTCAGGGCTATGACTACACTAGGGAGCTCTCTTCATGTCCCCAGATGTTCAGCCAATTTGTCATCTCTCCTGTTTAGTTTCATGTGGAACTCTTCTGCCAAGGCCCATCCCAGTAGATTGTGTCACCAAGAGTCTAGTGTGGGGCATCGCTGTCCCATCCACGTGATAGCCACCCTACATCTAGCTAACACTAAGGCCAGGTGCAAGAATTTATAAGCCATTTTACGCTATTTCGGTCTCGCAGCGCGGCCCAATACGCAAGTTAGAGGAGTATCGTCAATACGGATGTGTGTAATCCTATGTAGTTCCGACATCACCTGTGTCCAATAGTCCCTAACCTCCGGGCATCTCCATGCTAGGTGTATAAAGCATGTACTATTAGCTCCACATCGTGGGCATTCATCAGGTCTGAGTAGGTTAATGCGATGTAGTGTATGTGGGGTCACATATGTCCTATGAAGAAAATTATAATGAATCGATTTAAACCGCGCATTACATGAAACTGTGCGTATGAGCCCAGCGACACCGGTCCACTCGACATCTGCCAGTCACGAGAAGCGGGAAATATAGAGACATTGAGAGAGGACTTATCAAGGTCTGAATTATACAGAGCTTAAATACTACGAGGACTAACATTTCCTAGAGAGGAGACAAATATATTTATTTAGAAGTGAACAACATCGGCAATGGTGATTTACATTTCGGGAACATTTCAGCAGTGAGGGTAGTCATTCAACCCCTTGCATATAACTATATGGATATGAACTCAATCTTGACATTCAAGCCTTGAGAAAGCCCAGGGGGCGAAACGTACGTCGGCTGCTACTGTTCTCCGTGTTTAAAAGATTCTGAAATAAAATAAACAAAAGGACTTGATTCAAGACTCTGTGTGGACTGCTACCAAAAAGGATACTAATCCATGGCGAATTGATACATACATTGTGGTTGCATTTTCATACCGATTGTTTTTAAAGTTTTGGATAATAGATACAACCATTTGGTGTGCTTTGGTGCATTTTGGTTCAAATATTGTTCTAGGCTGTTAGCAGTACTAGTAGAAATATACCCTGGTGGGTGGGTATTATGACACCATGGGAGCACCCGAAAGAAATATTTTTATTGAATGATACAGTCAAAAACTATTGAAAATGGATGTGCAGGTTATAGGACAAACCCACAAGTCTTTTGGAATGAATCTGTCAAAGGGGCTTCAAGATCGGCATCCCATGCTGCTCGAGCTTTGGGCCAAGGGCCGGTCGAGTCATATCTCATAGCCCTATAGAAGTGAGTTATCAAGTGGCTACCTGCACCACAAGTCAACAGGACGTCTAGTGTACGTGCTGACTGTGGGGCAGCAGGGTATGTGGGCCAAATCGTCTTGGCGATGTCAGCCAGCCCTGCGTAATGTAAATATTG
The DNA here is from genome assembly GCA_963921515.1 of Calotriton arnoldi. Classification (NCBI taxonomy): domain Eukaryota; kingdom Metazoa; phylum Chordata; class Amphibia; order Caudata; family Salamandridae; genus Calotriton; species Calotriton arnoldi. Next base: position 8,936 of record CAWUFW010030060.1, read on the forward strand.
TCCCTGTCCCAGTGCAAAACCATTGCAGTCCTGTTCATATGTGAGGAAGAACTCGCCCGGGTACAGGTCTCCCAGGGTCTCACATCAACCCTCCCACAATGCGTGAAAGGACATATGCGTCATCATTTGGCGAACCGGAGCCAATATCCAAATGGGGAGTTCTCGATGAAAAGGGGCCTGCCTCAGAATTTTCTTGACGTATTGTTGCCATATATAAGCTGTATGACGTACTATGAAAGGTTGGTACTTATCCACTCCCGATCTCTCCATTAAGGCTACGGGCAGAAGCTCAGCCAGCACAATTCGTGCCAGTAAGCGCTGTTCCCAATTGTCACCTTCATCGAGCGACCTGGCCGCATGCTGCAGATGTGCAGCATAATAGTACAAGTCAATCCGAGGGCACCTCAAGACCCCCTCTTTGTATTCAAAGAGAGTGTACGTAACCACGTCTTCAACAAAGCCAGTACAGCCATCGCGCCCCATCTCCGGAAAATAATCAACATCTCCTTCGAGACAGCAACCTTCCCGGAAAGCTGGAAGCACGCCGAGATCACCGCCTTACTCAAGAAACCCAAGGCAGACCCCAAGGACCTCAAGAACTTCCGACCCATCTCTCTGCTCCCGTTCCCCGCGAAGGTCACCGAGAAAATCGTCAACAAACAACTGACCCGCTACCTCGAGGAGAACAACATCCTGGACCCTTCCCAGTCCGGCTTCCGCAGCAACCACAGCACCGAAACCGCCCTCATCGCCGCCACCGATGACATCAGGACCCTGCTAGACAACGGAGAAACAGCAGCCCTCATCCTCCTGGTAAGCCTGGGCGTAGTTCGCGAAGTAATGCTTCGCGAAGCTACGCAAAGTGCAGTTCGCACTACGCAAGCTTCGCGTAGCACTACGCGAACTGCGTAGCGCACTGTTCGCAATGATTGCACAGTGCCGGATGCTTGTCCGCACTGTGCAATCATTGAAAACGGCAACTTGCACAGTGCGAGCTGTCTTTACTGCCGCTCGAGTAGATTTTTACTCGAGCGGCAGCTTTTTCAACGCGGACTGGTAGTTTCTCATCGCGAGCGGTCGCGAGCATACGCGACCACTCGCAATGAGAAACATGACCTCCCCGCGTTGAGAATCTCGCCGGGAGGTTTATTTTCCACGCTCGCGATCGGCAACTTGATGTTGCTGATCGCGAACGAGAAAAAGTCTCGCCGGGATGTCATTTTGCTTGCTCGCGGTCGCCAACTTGACGTTGAGGACCGCGAGCAAGCAAAAAATGACCGCGGCACTACGCTACGCTATGCTACGCGTGTTTGCACTGTGCTACGTGCAATTCGCGTTGTGCGAAGTAGCGCAAACTTCGCAAACTACGCGAGCGTAGCGTAGCACTTCGCCCAGGGTTACCTCCTGGACCTATCAGCCGCCTTCGACACGGTCTGCCACCACACACTACGAACACGCCTTCACGACGCCGGGATCCAAGAGAAGGCCCTGGACTGGACCACATCCTTCCTCTCCGGCAGAACACAAAGCGTCCGCCTCGCCCCCTTCCGATCCAAAGCCACCAAGATCATCTGCGGCGTACCCCAAGGCTCCTCCCTCAGCCCAACGCTGTTCAACATCTACATGACACCCCTCGCCCACGTCGCCCGACAGCACAACCTCAACATCATCTCCTACGCCCGACGACACCCAGCTGATCCTCTCCCTCACCAAAGACCCTCACACCGCCAAAGCCCACCTCCACGAAGGAATGAAGGCCGTCGCCGAATGGATGAGTACCAGCCACCTGAAGCTGAACTCGGACAAGACGGAGGTCCTCATCCTTGGTTCCAACCCTTCAGCATGGGACGACTCCTGGTGGCCAACATCACTGGGAACAGCCCCGGCACCCACCGACCACGCACGCAACCTAGGGGTCATCCTCGACCCCACCCTCTCCATGACTAAGCAGGTCAACGCCGTTTCCTCATCCTGCTTCAACACCCTCCGAATGCTCTGCAGGATCTTCAAGTGGATCCCCACCGAAACAAGAAAAACAGTCACCCAGGCCCTCGTCACCAGCAGGCTGGACTACGGAATCGCCCTCTACGCAGGAACGACGGCTAAGCTCCTGAGACGGCTGCAACGCATCCAGAACGCCTCTGCACGTCTTATCCTCGACATCCCCCGACGCAGCCACATCACACCCCACCTGAGAGACCTGCACTGGCTCCCTGTCAACAAGAGGATAACCTTCAAGCTCCTCACCCACGCACACAAAGCACTCCACAACTCCGGACCAGCCTACCTCAACAGACGACTCAGCTTCTACACCCCCACCCGCCAGCTCCGCTCCACCAGCCTCGCCCTCGCCACAGTCCCCCGCATCCGGAAAACGACCGCCGGCGGCAGATCCTTCTCCCACCTCGTCGCCAAGACCTGGAACACCCTCCCCACCAACCTTCGGCAGACCCAAGACCTACTGGCCTTCAGAAGACTCCTCAAGACCTGGCTCTTCGATCAGTAGCAGCACCACCCCCCTCTTCCCCCAGCGCCTTGAGACCCTCGCGGGTATGTAGTGCGCTTTATAAGTGACATGATTGATTGATTAACACCACTCTATTACGCCGACCGGCCCATAGCAAAGATGTGAGTGCTGACCGCAGTCATTTGAAATACTTCTTAGGTATTGGACATGGTAGATTCTGTAACATATATAAGCATCTGGGTAGCACTACCATCTTGGAAACCACAAGTCTACCCATCAAGGACAGTGGCAGGGTGTTCCAGAAGGAGACCGAGTTTCCCAATGGTGTAAGAACGCGATCCATATTTAGATGTAGCATCTGTGCATCAGTGTGTGACACATGTATGCCCAAGTAACGGAATTGGGCCAACTCCCATCGCAACCCAAGACAGGGGAGACTGTCCAGTGCGGGGGCGGCCATCCTCGCCAGAGGAAACACCAACAATTTAGTCCGATTGAGTCGGACGCCCAACAGGCCTCCAAACTCAGCCAGCAATCCCAACAGCTTGGGTAGTGCATTCCTAGGCGAGGAGACATAAAAAGAGCATCGTCTGAGTTGGTCTGACCACTACCTGCCTGATCTCCATGGCATTACAGGGAGTAGGACCTCCCCAGGACATCACTCGTAAATCTATCTTAAAGCACCCTTGGCATAAATTGGATACCGAGCAGTTCCATGCCCTTCTGCTGAGTCAAACCCCTAGTCTCCTGGACAACCCCGCAGGGCTGATGGTATTCTATCTGATTAGCTCACAAACTCTCTTGACACCTTTATATCCATCAGATGGTCCCAGAGCCGCAGAACCCAGTCGAGCCTGTGGTACAACGATAATCTGGCCGAGGCCCGGAAAACGTGTAAAATCCTGGAACGGGCGTGGAGACGGGACTATAATTTAGCCTTGAAAACGCAATACCGAACAGCTATCAAGAGCTACCATGAGGCCATCCAGAAGGAAAGTGCTGCATATTTTGCAGATAAAATCAGAAACAGCAGCAACCCTGCAAAATGTATCTTTGCCTTGCTTAAAGATTTAAAATCCTCAAGGCAACCTACAGCATCTTCCCCTTCCTCTAATCAGCAATGTGAGGCCCTCGCCGCCTTCTTTATTAAGAAGGTTGACAACATCTATAGGACTTTCCCCCACACCCTGATTAGTATAGGTCCTACCCCTCGGCCCAGTGGTGCCCCTATACTTTCTGTCTTCCCGGCGCTCTCTCAAGAAGCGATGTGCACCATCTGCAATAAACTTAAATCAGGATCCCCAGCGGAGCCTCTCAAACCTGAGCTTTTTCAGAAATTTCTACCCCAGCTTCTCTCTCCTTTCTGCTATCTCATTAATCTATCCATGTTCTCTGCGGTAGTCCCCCTGGCCTGGAAACATGCCAAGGTGGTTCCTTTGCTAAAAAAACCTATGTTGGATGCCTCTAAACCGGAGAATTTTTGCCCCATCTCGCTTCTCCCGTTGGTATCTAAAGTCACCGAAGCCTACATTAATTCCATCCTCACTGCATTCATCGAAGATAACAATCTTTTGGACCCCTCTCAAAATGGGTTCCGTCCGTGCCATAGCACTGAAACTGCCCTCCTGGCAGTAACAGAACATCTGAGGTGCACTTTGGATGTTAGACGGACATCAGCTCTGATCCTATTGGACCTCAGCGCTGCATTCGATACAGTATCCCATCAGATCTTACTGCAGCGCACGGAGGATATTGGCATAGGCGGTCCTGCCCTGGGCTGGCTCACCTCCTTTTTATCTAAGAGGTCCTTCCAAGTATCTGTCCCCCCCCTTCTGCTCTCAGGTGGATGCTGTACTCCAGGGTGTTCCTCAGGGCTACTTTATTTAACATCTACATCCAACCCCTGGCAGCAGTAGCCAGGAACAGAGGATTATCCTATGCGGATGATACGCTGTTCGTGGTCGCACTATCTGACGACTCAGGGCAGGATGTGCTTAAATTTAATGACGATTTAACAGCTATCGATGACTGGATGACAGCCAACAGTCTCCAACTTAACGCCAGTAAATCCGAGATCTTGCTGGTGGGTAAAGATGCTCATATGTGGAGTGAGCTTTGGTGGCCTTTCACTCTGGGCATCCCGCCTGTCCCAAAACAAACAGCTAAAAATCTTGGAGTATGGGTAGACACCGCCCTAACTTTTCAGGCTCAAACTAAAGCGGTTGCCGGGGTCTGTTTTGGGCTCTTACGTGGTCTTAAACCCTTGCTGGGCTTCTTTGATCCTAATATCCGACAGGTGATCATCCAGGCCACCATTCTATCCAGGTTGGATTATGCAAGCTCCCTTTATCTTGGGGCAAACAGAGTAGAGGTACTCTGCCTTCAAAGGGCACAAAATGCCGCGGTTCGGATGCTATTGGGTTTGCCAAGAACATGCTCCACCTCTGATTCCATCCGCAGAATACATTGGCTCCCGGTGGAGAAACGCATTGAGTTTAAAACTCTCTGCATCTCGCACAGAATTATGAACTCTCAATCTCCTGATATCTTAGCTAATCTCCTCATACCTTATATACTCACCCACCAGTTCCGTTCTATGGGTCAGCACCTGGTGGTAGTTCCCCGAGTCAAAAGAGCACGGGCAGGAGGGCGCTCCTTCCGTGCTCTCGCCCCTAAACTCTGGAACTACCTCTCTGTGAGCATCAGAAGTATTCAAATCCACACATCTTTCCGCAAAGCCATAAAAGCCTACCTCTTCTCCGTATAATTGTCTGTTTATGGGTTTACCTGGTCTGCCTTTGACAGTTGTGTCTAGCGCTGGGACACCCCTTTGCTGGGGATGCTGCGCGCTTTATAAAATTTATAACATAATATAACATAAAGAGATCACATGTCAAGTGTTCACCAATCTAATGCCACTGTCCCCCATTTCTCTTCGCACCCAGATCACTAAAGGTTCTATCGCTAGAGCGAACAACAGTGGCGATAGAGTGCAGCCCTGCCGTGTCCCTCGCCCTATTCGCCAGGAGTCAGAGCAGTTTCTCCCAACCTGTAACCTAGCGCATGGTTCTGCGTAAAGCAGCTGAACCCATCTACGGAATGGGGGACCTTTCCCTACTGTTTTCAACACTGCTAACCGATAGCCCCAGTCTACCGTATCGAACGCCTTTTCCAGGTCTATCGATACCAACGCTAGTTCTTCATCCCTTTGTCTTACGTAGTGCAAAACATGGTCAGTCGTCTCAAATAAATACCAGTGTGATGGCCGGGAATGAAGCCACATTGATCCTCATGGATCTGATGTGGCATGTGAGGTGACAATCGATTGGCCAGTAGCTTACACAATATCTTGATATCTAAGTTGATCATTGTAAGTGGCCTATAAGCAGCAGGGTTTGATTTATCGCCGCCTGGTTTTAGCAGCATGCAAATCTCCCCCCCTCCCTCATCGATGGAGTCAGGACGCCTGTCAGCTGAGCCTCAGTCAGAATCTGTAAGTGTTAACGTGGTGGTGCGCGGTCTAGGGCCCGCCCCACCCTCTTTTGCTCCTCTGTGCCAGGAACCCTGGGGTTCCCTTAGGTCACCAAGGGTGTTATGCACTCGACGCCAGTTGCAGAATTTACCGTGTGGAAAGGCCCATTCCCCTTTCCCACGGTCTTGCTGGTGGTGGTGCTGTTCTACACGCTTGGGATTGTAATATGTAATGTTTAGCTCTTTGTGTCACTTGTCACTATGATGTCATGCGGGGAGCAGGACCCTATATAATGTTTATTAGCTCTCCTTTGTTTTTATTTTGTAGCCCTTGTATGTTTTTCTTCTTTATTTCTGAAAGGGACTACAAATCCCAGAAGCCTTGGGTGGTGGCCATCTTGGATGCTGGCTGCTCCATGAGTCAGCGTCAGCACGTACCCCGGGGCTCAATATTCAGGATCTCTTCTGCAGAGAGGACGTGTCTCTGTGCTGGCTACCGGGTGGGTGGCGCAGCACTTAAAAGTGGCTATACTTCGCCTCTGACCGAGTTCCGCACCTCGATCCTTTCTCCTAGGCAAGGTAAGACCGGCCCGGTCTTAGCGGTAAGCTTATTTCTAGATCATTACTCCCGGCCGGCAGGGGCATTCCGCTTGCGGCGCGGTTGAGCGTTCTCATTCAGGTTATTTATGACATCGTTTCAAACAATCATGTGAAGGTGGTGATTATACAATTATCTTGATTCATATGGAAATTACGCACTTGTGATTATTAACAAACGCGCGCTCAAGTGAAAGCGGAACTGGGGTGTTAATTACATATTTGTGATTTGTATCAACGCACGCACGAGGGAAGAGGAACGGATGTGTTTACGGCACACTTGAGACTTAAACAAGCGCACGCATGAGTGAAGTATTTATGAGGGTATACATGTCACATTTTCTTGCTTCTGTTGGGGTTTAAACTGGCATGAAGGATACATTTATATAAGAAGGAGCCTTACCCATCATAAATCCTTAAGTAGACTCTGAGTTTCCTTAGTTTCACGGCATTATCCTTTTGGCTTTAAGCATTATTATATATATATATATATGTTTATTTATTGAAACTATAGCATTATCAGTACTCCACTGGTGCATGGGATGTTTACAAACAACTAACTTAAGAAGTATTAAGTTATCGTTTTGATTATTGGATAACTGGTATTGTGTGTGTGTTTAACTTTCTTTTACAGGTCTCCCTCCCCGCAGTCCCCTTCCTACCCTTCCCTCACCTGGCCTCTCCAATACTCTGTGCTATTATAGCTTCTGAGTTAGAACTGCCTGGAGGTGGAATAAACAATCTTCACGCAGATCCCGAGGAAGACGCTCAAGCTGACAGTAAGAGACCTGGCGTCACAGTTGCAGGAAAATCCTTATAAAACTCTACGGGAAACCCATCCCCTCCTGGGGCCTTTGCCCTTGGAAGGGCCCTCTACGACTCCCATATCTCCTCCTGGATCAATTGAGCATCCACCTCAGCAGCGCGCTGCGGGTCCAGTCTCGGAAGGTGCAAGCCCTCCTGAAACAGCAGAAATCGGGCCGGGACCACAATGGGATTGGCTGTGTAGACCAGCTGTAATTGCTGCTGGAAAACTTGAAGAACACCGGACCTCATGGTGACCCTATTGCCATCGGCAGACGTCAGGTATGTGGTCACGGGTGAGGAGTGTTCTCTCCGGAGTATCCAGGCCAATAACCGACCTGTTCTGTCTCCTTCTCCATGCAATCGCTGTCTATATTGTTTGGGAGTATATTTATCTAGACAGTCCCAGGTTTCCCCCATTTGTCTTTGCAGCGATTGTTCCCGGGGGCCGTCCTTGGGAGCCAAGGGGCCTGTCGCCTGCAGTGTAACCAATTCCTTCTCCCTGTCGGTGAGTTCCCTCTGGAGCTGCCTACGAATGCCGCAGGTCAAACCTAGGCAAGATCCCCTCATTACAACCTTCATCGCCTCCCATTCATTCACCCTGCTAGATGTAGTGACCCAGTTAATCATCATATAATCTGATAGTGCCCACGACAATGTCTCCCTCCCCTCGGGGTCCTCTAGGATGTCCATGGGCATCCTCCAATAACGAGGTGCCTCCGACGGACTTCGCCATTTCACATCACAGCTGACCAGGGCAGGATCCGATAGAAAGTGTGTCAAATGCGTTACCTCTACATACTCCAGTCTGGGAATGTTAGCCATCAGTATTCTATCAAGCCTACTATGGGTGCCATGAGTGGTGGGTGAGTAGCACATGTAGACCTTCTGAGTAGGGTGGCCCAGTCTCCAGACAGCATGAAAGTCCAGGTCATGCATTACCCCTTGTAAAGCTTTTGTCATCTGTGGTTTAGTGCCAGCTCTAGAGGGGGACCTGTCAAGATTAGGGTCTAATATACAATTAAAGTCTCTTATCCATAATGTGGACACCCCTATGTCATGAACAATCAGGGCACGGATGTTATGGTAGAACAGTGGGTCGTCCATTTTCGGTGCGTAGGTATTTAGTAGAAGCAAGTCCCATCCATCGAGCTCCCCCCTAATAAGCACATACCGGCCAGCCACATCAGCCTCAAGATATGTAAGTGTGAACGGGATGCCAGGTGCCACCCATATCAATGTGCCCCTGGCGTGTGTAGAGTAGCAGGAATGGAACACTTGTCCACGCAATTTCCTAGCCAATCGCTCTGTTCCTGAGTCATCTAGATGTGTTTCCTATGAACATGCTAAGGAAACTTTATGCCTCTTTAAATGGGAGAGCACTCTATACCTCTTGACATACGTTCGGAGACCCCTGACATTCCAAATCAACAACTTAAGGTCCAACCCCATCCTGGTATTATCACATCTCTAAGCATTGTCCTCCCTGCCCCATCTCCACAGAACATCCCAGCAGCGCACAGCCAGATTTGGAAACAAAACATGTAACTCTTAACTTAAACTTCACCCCCCCTCCTATGGGCATTGTTAGACCTGGCACCATTGGCGTGGGTCTCCCCTGCATTTTTTGTCTTTGCCT
>CAWUFW010030061.1:0-17913 GCA_963921515.1 Calotriton arnoldi
GGGGCCGATTCCGATCTCGGTCGGAGGCGCACCCAATACCATTCGGTCGGGAAAAAGCCATGCGAAAGCCTGTTTCCCGACCGATCCGTACAGCACACCGAACGAGTAAGTACGATGCGCACAACAGCACAGAATCCGGCCGAGCCGTACTCACCCAAACCAGGTCCTGTTCCCCGACCGAGGCGAATCCGGAAACGCCGAATCGAGTCGCACGGAAGGAAAATGCAGCTCCGTCCGGCCGAACGAGTACGATGCGCTTTCCGTACGCGCCGAACCCGTCGCTACGCACGGCACGTCAAAGCATCCGGGAGAGGCGCACATAAGCTCCGATTCGCGCCACAACACGATCCACGGCTACGAGACGAACACGCCAGCGACGAGGACGAGGCGAAGCGACGAGGACGACGCGAAGCGACGAGGACGACGCGAAGCAACGAGAAGGACGAACGACACGAACCAACCATGAATCCCTTCGTCCCGATCATACCAATATTCTACATTTACTACCGGAACAGGCACGGACGCGTACGGCGCAGAAGGTAAGTCAGACACCAACCACAAAACACATACAACACGTACACGACACATCACACACACACAGAGGGATGCAGAATATACTTACACCAGCAACAGCAGCACCATAGGGGCGGGATGCCCATCACCAATGCCACATATGCACACAGGGGCCTGAATGCGCACCACCACCCCTACCCAGGGGGCAGGATGCCTACCACCACCCTGAGCCAGGGGGCTGGATGCCCACCACTACTACCACCCTCACCCAGGGGGCTGGATGCCTACCACTACTACCACCCTCACCCAGGGGGGCTGGATGCCTACCACCACCCTTAGCCAGGGGGGCTGGATGCCTACCACTACTACCACCCTTAGCCAGGGGGCTGGATGCCTACCACTACTACCACCCTCACCCAGGGGGGCTGGATGCCTACCACTACTACCACCCTCACCCAGGGGGCTGGATGCCTACCACTACTACCACCCTCACCCAGGGGGCTGGATGCCTACCACTACTACCACCCTCACCCAGGGGGGCTGGATGCCTACCACCACCACCCTTAGCCAGGGGGCTGGATGCCTACCACTACTACCACCCTCACCCAGGGGGCTGGATGCCTCACCACCACCCTTAGCCAGGGGGCTGGATGCCTACCACTACTACCACCCTCAGCCAGGGGGCTGGATGCCTACCACCACCCTTAGCCAGGGGGCTGGATGCCTACCACTACTACCACCCTCACCCAGGGGGCTGGATGCCTACCACTACTACCACCCTCAGCCAGGGGGCTGGATGCCTACCACCTACCACCCTTAGCCAGGGGGCTGGATGCCTACCACTACTACCACCCTCAGCCAGGGGGGCTGGATGCCTACCACTACTACCACCCTCACCCAGGGGGGCTGGATGCCTACCACTACTACCACCCTCACCCAGGGGGGCTGGATGCCTACCACTACTACCACCCTCACCCAGGGGGCTGGATGCCTACCACTACCACCCTTAGCCAGGGGGCTGGATGCCTACCACTACTACCACCCTCACCCAGGGGGCTGGATGCCTACCACTACTACCACCCTCACCCAGGGGGCTGGATGCCTACCACTACTACCACCCTCAGCCAGGGGGCTGGATGCCTACCACTACTACCACCCTCACCCAGGGGGGCTGGATGCCTACCACCACCCTTAGCCAGGGGGCTGGATGCCTACCACTACTACCACCCTCACCCAGGGGGCTGGATGCCTACCACTACTACCACCCTCAGCCAGGGGGCTGGATGCCTACCACCACCCTTAGCCAGGGGGCTGGATGCCTACCACTACTACCACCCTCACCCAGGGGGGCTGGATGCCTACCACTACTACCACCCTCACCCAGGGGGCTGGATGCCTACCACTACTACCACCCTCAGCCAGGGGGCTGGATGCCTACCACTACTACCACCCTCAGCCAGGGGGCTGGATGCCTACCACTACTACCACCCTCAGCCAGGGGGGCTGGATGCCTACCACTACTACCACCCTCACCCAGGGGGCTGGATGCCTACCACTACTACCACCCTCACCCAGGGGGGCTGGATGCCTACCACCACCCTTAGCCAGGGGGCTGGATGCCTACCACTACTACCACCCTCACCCAGGGGGCTGGATGCCTACCACTACTACCACCCTCAGCCAGGGGGGCTGGATGCCTCACCACCACCCTTAGCCAGGGGGCTGGATGCCTACCACTACTACCACCCTCAGCCAGGGGGCTGGATGCCTACCACTACTACCACCCACACCCAGGGGGCTGGATGCCTACCACTACTACCACCCTCAGCCAGGGGGCTGGATGCCAACCACTACTACCACCCCCACTCATAGGATGGACAATGCATGACACAACCAGCACACCACAACCTAGGGAATGCAAGAAGAAGACATCCCCCAACACCATGACAAGCGTGTGTAGACTGTGTCAAATGCCTACAACACCGAACATGACTTTGAACATACAATGTGACCCCTAGCACATGTGCCACACATATATGTGTGTGGCACCCACAATGCAAGCAGGCCATGACCATTGTGGCAATGGGGTCCAAACCCCCATCATCACAGTGACCAAAATGTAAGTGTGGGGTCCATAGCTGAAGCACATTTTGAACATTGTGGCAATGGGGTCTAAACCCCCATCACCACAGTGACCAAAAGGTAAGTGTGGGGTCCATAGCTGAAGCACATTTTGAACATTGTGGCAATGGGGTCCAAACCCCCATCATCACAGTGACCAAAATGTAAGTGTGGGGTCCATAGCTGAAGCACATTTTGAACATTGTGGCAATGGGGTCCAAACCCCCATCATCACAGTGACCAAAATGTAAGTGTGGGGTCCATAGCTGAAGCACATTTTGAACATTGTGGCAATGGGGTCTAAACCCCCATCACCACAGTGACCAAAAGGTAAGTGTGGGGTCCATAGCTGAAGCACATTTTGAACATTGTGGCAATGGGGTCCAAACCCCCATCATCACAGTGACCAAAATGTAAGTGTGGGGTCCATAGCTGAAGCACATTTTGAACATTGTGGCAATGGGGTCCAAACCCCCATCATCACAGTGACCAAAAGGTAAGTGTTGACAAAGAAAGAGGTGCAACTGCCAAACTGCATGGATGATTCCTGGTCACAGAACAACAAACACATCAGTGGCAAAGTAGTGTATGTGTCCCATTGCAACATAAATTGGGGGAGCCAAATACTGCAGTGCAAATAAGACATACCTTTGGCCATGTGCAGACAAACAACACCCATGGGGGCTGACACCGTCAACAATCATCAATGACACAATGACAGAAGTGACCATCAGAATGCAGACCCACATATTTGCACCAATGGGCACACAAATGCAGATACCCTGTGGAGACTGCAGATGTGAGGTGAACAGATACCATACCATGGCAGCAATGGGACACACAAACCATGATCATTGTGCTGACCGATGACCTAGGAGTCCCAGGGACAGCAGGGGAAACCCACCAAACTACATACAGCCAATGGCACACCCAAGATATGCCAATGCAGTGGTGCAGATGCACAAACACAAACAGGCAGACCCACACTGCACATCATACACAACAGGTGAGGGGGGTGCCAGTGTCCCCAGGCAACCACACAACACATGAGGAGACCTGAATACCAATCATACAGATGTGCATACAGTGCCACACAAAGGTAACTCATGGATCCAAATCCCCTATGTGGGCAAGCAGGCATTGTCAGATGAGAGGGAGCACAAATCACACATGTCACACAGGCACGTAGGGACAGCAACTGACACAGCAAGACACAGACACACCACAGCACCACCCCCAGGGCCCCCACAATGTGGTGACCCTGGGCTGCATTACAATCCCACTGTGATGACAAAGCTAAATGTGGTTCACACTGTGAACCACAGTCATGTGTCCTGAGCAACTAACTACCATCACACCTACACAAGCACAAATCAAACAGCATGGCCAGTAAGCCAAGGCCAACATGGAGGCAGGGGCCTAGCCGGGCAACAACTCTCATCTGCACACACTCAACACCACACCCTCGACCTCCAACAATGTGCAGCAGTGAAGCACACATGCACTGGTGACATTGCACATGCACCCATGACTATTCCAGGGTGGTGGGTGGGAACCAAGGTGCAGAAACACATCACACATGGCCACTCAACAAGACTCCTGAATGTCTGACACACTGCACACTACGCTGTACATGGACATGACGGCAATACCACACCAACCAATGGGATCCCAGCCACAGTCACACACCAATGAAGAAGCCAAGGTCACCCACAAAGAACACACATAGACAACAACCAACATTGCAGCCCGGACCCTGAGGAGTGCCAGCAGTCACACACACAACGTGTCACAATCACTGAAAGATAACACAAACTGGAAATCACATGACAGGGGCAAACAACAAGTGCCAAGGGGAAACCTGACTGTGACCCATCTGCGTCTGCACACAAACTCAGCCCTGACAGCAAACACACCTATGGGTGACACCCTGATGACCAGTAATGTGCCATGCACCCACATCACAGAGAACCCAGGGAGAAGACTTTGGGGGAACATAGGTCAACTCAGCTAGCATCACAAACAGGTACAACACTAGGGATCACAGCATGCACAGCTAAACGGAAGTGAACACACAGACATGCACATACAACACACACCTTGGGCGCAGGCAATGTCACAGGAGTACACACTGCCATGAGGGGACTCCACTCCTGTGTGAGGAAAGCTGTGCCATATGTTGCCTCAGTAGGGCCCCATCATGTCAGCTGAGCACTTGGTCACACAATCAACAATTAGCACCAAATGAGGGCTCCCGTAACATCAGCCTGGTCATGGAAGTGCCAACGGAATCATCAGCACAGATCCAACACACTTGTATAGCAATGTTGCACTGACAACACAGATGAGTCCTTCCCCATTGATGCCCAAACCTGCATGTCCACTGGAGATGGCCACACGGTCAGGGAAGTAGACGAATTGAACAATGGCAGGCACAACAGATGTGCAGGGGTGGAAGCCACAGATGTGAAATAGGCAATCTAAGTAGGAAATCCCATTGCCAAATACTGAACACATGACACCCTCAGATGCTGCTATGGATGACATGGATACACCACAGGATAGGACACATTCCCCTGGACCACATGGGTTCCTGCACAGTAACACTTCATTATCATGAGACCAAATATCACCATCACTGCAGCAAGGGCATGGTTAGCATCATCAACATCATGTACATCAGAAGCAAAAGCACTAGAGAACAGAAAGTTGCTTTATTCAGCATATGTGGCATTAAAAGTAGAAGTCCGGTAGAAAATAAACAAAGGCCAATGGCCAGTCCATCAACAAAGTCACAAGTGGGTGACAGTGGCAGATGCCACCCTACACATGCCTGCACAAAACCAGGGACAATCCACTAGGAGGGGCAACCGGGGGTAGGCCAGGCACCGCAGGGACAGGATCAGGGCTCACCAGGAGGAAGCAGGGAAGGGGTGGTGGGTGCTGGAGAGCCACTGACAACTGCAGTGGAGGTGTCTGACATGGTGTGTGCCGGCACAACTGGGGGCATGACTCAGATGTTGTGGGTGCCGGCACGACTGCAGTGGACCCTGCAGATGGAGTGGACAGGTCCGCCACTGCAGTGCCCAAGTCAGACAGGGTGGTAGTGGACTCCACTGCAGTGCCTACCACCAGGGGAGGAGAATGGGGAACAGGCAAGGTGGGCTGGACAGAGGGGGAGGACACCCTCACCACATCAGTGGCACAGACAAGCGCAGCGGGGGTGTGGTGCCGGGAGAGCAAGTGGCAGGGGGAGAAGGCCGGATCCTCTTGGGGATGGTATATCTGTGGGTGGGGGAACCTGGGGCAGGGTGTGGTGGGGGCACCTGTGGAGTGGGGGCCTGAGGGATGGAGGAAGGAGACCTGGTGCTTGAGCTGCAGGGCGGCGGCGGGGTCTTGCTCTTACCACTCCGGGGGACTTGCGGGTGGGGGCCTCAGTCTGTCTGCGCCTGGGGGAGGGTGTCCGGGGGCGAGGGGCACTCTGCTCCGTGTGGGGGCTTCCTCTTCCCCCTGGATGCTGGAGCAGCTGGATCGGAGGGGAAGAGGCCGAGGTCACTGAGGAAGAGGCGCTGGGTCTTTGGGGTTGCAGGTGAGGCAAGGGAGGGTGTTTTGGAGGGAGAGGCAACTGAGGACTGCGCAGTGCCCGTGGATGCGTGTGTGTGTACCAGGGCCCCATCCCCTGTGAGTCTGGTTTCAGTCCCCTGACTGTGCGTGCGTGTGCGTTTTGTTTGTGGCGTGTGTGTCTGTGTGCTGGACGTGTGTGTGCTGGTGTGTGCCTGTGCCGGTGTGTGTGTGCTTGGGACGGGTAAGGTGCTGGGGAGTGTGGATGGAGCAGAGGCAGGAGGGGTGAGGGACTGTCTGAGGAGGGACACTGCTGCCGTCAGGGAGGAGTCCATGGACCTATTGCCCCTCTGTAGGTCAGACATGCCCGATGAGATGCCCTCCATGAACGACACCAGCTGAGTCAACAGAGCGGTGTGCGCATGGAGGACACTCAGCATGGCTGTCTGCCCTACATGGAGCTGGCGAAGGAGGTACACAGACTCCTCACTCAGGGCAGCAGGGGACACAGGGGCAGGGGGTGCGGTGCCTGGCCCAAAGGAGACACGCTCCCGAACATGGGAGCCTCCACGGACCTGGGGAATGGGAGCCGATGGGAGGGCGGTGGTGGTGCTGGTGGTGGCGGGGACAGCAACACTAGCTGGGGTGTGGTGGCTGCTGACACCCGCCTCCATAAGGGAGTCATCCTCCGAGTTGCTCTGGTCCTCAGCTGAGGTGGATGGTGCTGAGGACTCCTCGGTGTGGCTCCCTCGCCCTCCGTGCCACTGGGTCCCTCCGACCACTCCTCGGCTGCTGACCCAGTCTGGCTCTCTGGCTCCTCCTGGTCCGTGGAGCTGTCCCCTTCCGTGGCCGTGGATGTATCTGCAAACAATGGGGAAACAGACAGACATCAGTCACCTGCACCAAACGCACACACCACTGTGAGCACAGCACATTACAGAGCAAGCCCTGGCATCATTAGTTGTACATTGCTAAAAGTGCCCTAACTGAACAGGAGAAGCCAATTGTCAGTCTGATGCCAAGCATGGCACTCACATCCCACATGGCCTTGCACCCATCTGTCTGGTGTCTGTTGGATTGCAACACCCCAGTGTGGACACATGCACCAAGTACACAGTAGTTGGACAGTGCAGAGGACACGGTGTGGCATGTGGACATGCACACATCACAGCTCTTGCCACTGAGTCAGTACAGGTTTCCGGATGAAAGGGATGCCCAGAGTCAAATAGGAAATGCATGTGATGCATACCAGCGACAGACACCATGATGCACCCATGTCCTGATAGCCATCGCCACAATGGTGTGCATGTAGCACATGTCACTCCCCTGCAGGACCACCAATAAGTAGACACATGCCATGGCAGAGGCATGACTGCTAAGTCATACATCACTGTCTCAGTGATGTATGACTTGGCAGCCAGACAACAACACTATGCACTGTGTCACAATAGTAGGTCATGGGGAATGCAAGTCCTGGAGCTGCACAAGTGCACATGTACATCCCCCACACAACACATCATCTTAACCCTCATCTGTCCAGGTCATACCTATTGGACATATGGGAGACCTGTGACACTACCCTCTGAACCTGAGCCCTCACAATCTGCTGTGAATGGGGAACAGCTGCCTGAACTTCACATTCGCATACCCCAGTCTGCACGGGCAGCTGATCAAACACCTATGTGACACACAAGTATCGTCTCCTATGGTCACATCTCCAGGGGCATGCTGAGCCCCTACCAAGAAACACCCCAGCAGTCCTGGCAACTAATCCACAGCACACTGACACAGAGGCAGACACCTGAGGGGTCAAATCACTGCGCACAATGTGTCAGCTGATACACGGGAGTGGGAGTACAGAGTGCATTGCATGGCCTGGAGTAGGCATGACTGTCCTGCTCCACATGAATGAGGGATGAGCCCTGGACAGTGGATAGCTGGCTATGTATGTGTGACACACGTAATCTGCACACTCCTGGGGCCCAAACATTGTTCCCACCCGCTGCATGGGCGTGTGCCACATACCCCAGGCACATGTGGTGGCTCAGCTCAGCAAGTGGACCGCATATCAAAGCAACACGCAGATTACATGTCCGAACACAGGCGTAGTGTGAACAATGGACCCACCCATGATGCCCACAACAGAGTTAGGGAAACAGATGCTGTCCCCCACCTTTAGTGAAGCAAACTGCAAGGACACAGTCCCAAGTGACACAATTCCCTGAATGTAAGGGCCACACCTGGGTATCAGATGAGCAGTGGGCAGTGCACAATAGAGGGACATGGCTCCTGGACAACATGACTGCTGCACTGTGGCAGTTGAACCAGGCCAGAGGAGGGCACACAGCATGTAATACAGAGTTCACAGTGCAGTCTTTGACTCACCCCTCCTTGCTGCTGTCTGGCCTTCAGCTGCCCATCCAGGTCTGGAAACACCACCGCCAGGATCTGGAGCATGTGGGGGTCAGGGTCCGTGTTCCGCCCCTCCTGCGAGGAGGCGACAGCTTCAGCTGGACCCGTGCAATCCTCCGGGTCCAGCCCCGAAGGTCCTGCCACCTCTTCTGGCAGTTGCGGATCCGGCGCTTGTAGACCCCCACGGACCGGACAGCCCGGACGATGTCCTTCCAGATCTCCTGCTTCCGATGGGCATTAACCTGTCAGGATGACAAAGTGAAAAGGCCATTACTACACATGCAACATATCCGTGCATGACACAGTTGTATATACATGTCTCAATCACAGGGGCACATGATGTACACAGGCAGTGCAAAGCTGCCCATGGACAGTTTGCCAGACGTCACTACATGGTATCATTGCATGGGAAGTAAAACCTTGTTCAAATGCACTGTCACTGCACCATACCTGTCCAGTGCATGTCACTACACACTATGGGGGTGACAACTACTCAGTGAGCCTGCTAGCCAGTGGCGTGCAGACTTTCAGCCTTGCTAGTCAGACAATATGCACATTCAGAAAGGCAGTGCACAGAACACTCACCTGCTCCCCTGGTGTCCCATACAGCTTGCTGTACTGTGGAAGTAGGCTGTCCAGCAGGGCCTGGTTCTCCTCAAGGCTGAAGGCTGGGGCTCTCTCCACAGTACGTGCCATTGCAGGGTCCAGAGGGGCAGAGACAGCAGCAGTGCAGTGGCAGATGTCGTCCTGGAGCATGTAGTGCAGGCAAGTGAGCTCTCAGGGGAACAGCCAGCAATATATATGTGCTGGAGAGGCAGATACTGTCCCTTGTGTCCAAAGTGATAGGTCCAAGTCGTTTGCATCTTCTGAATCTGGCCAATCCATGGAATAGCAGCACCAAAACACGCCCACAGCATCCTTCAAATCTTCAACTTCATGACATACATGATTTTGCAACATTGTTGTGGGTGACCAACTGATTTTCCAGCAACCGACTCGCTCGAAATTCAAAACGCGTCCGTTGCCAGGCAAGGCCATTGTCAATGGGTGCGCACCGATCGGTCCATTGCGGTACAACGCGTACAGGGGTACAACGCTGCACCCGCACACATTGAATGCAATGGGCCGGCCGGGGCACCGATCGGTCCATTGCAGTACAACGCGTACAGGGGTACAACGCGTACCCGCACACATTGAATGCAATGGGCCGGCCGGGGCACCGATCGGTCCATTGCAGTTCAACGCTGTACAGGGGTACAACGCTGCACTCGCACACATTGAATGCAATGGGCCGGCCGGGGCACCGATCGGTCCATTGCAGTACAACGCTGCATAGGGGTACAACGCTGCACTCGCACACATTGAATGCAATGGGCCGGCCGGGGCACCGATCGGTCCATTGCAGTTCAACGCGCATAGGGTACAACGCGTAGGTACAACGCTGCACGCACACATTGAATGCAATGGGCCGGCCGGGGCACCGATCGGTCCATTGCAGTTCAACGCGCATAGGGTACAACGCGCACTCGCGACACATTGAATGCAATGGGCCGGCCGGGGCACCGATCGGTCCATTGCAGTACAACGCGCACAGGGGTACAACGCTGCACTCGCGCACACATTGAATGCAATGGGCCGGCCGGGGCACCGATCGGTCCATTGCAGTACAACGCGTACAGGGGTACAACGCGTACCCGCACACATTGAATGCAATGGGCCGGCCGGGGCACCGATCGGTCCATTGCAGTTCAACGCGTACAGGGGTACAACGCTGTACTCCGCACACATTGAATGCAATGGGCCGGCCGGGGCACCGATCGGTCCATTGCAGTACAACGCGTACAGGGGTACAACGCTGCACTCGCGACACATTGAATGCAATGGGCCGGCCGGGGCACCGATCGGTCCATTGCAGTTCAACGCGTACAGGGTACAACGCGTACAGGGGTACAACGCTGCACCGCACACATTGAATGCAATGGGCCGGCCGGGGCACCGATCGGTCCATTGCAGTTCAACGCGTACAGGGGTACAACGCGTACCCGCACACATTGAATGCAATGGGCCGGCCGGGGCACCGATCGGTCCATTGCTGTTCAACGCATCACTGTACATGTGACTGGCATATGTCAGCATGCCTGTCTCAGATGGACATATGCCAGCCACAGATAGCTCCCAGGGAGTGAGGGGCACACCTACATCACGACAGCCTGTCCAAACTTTATCATAAGGCATGTAAGGCTGCATTTCCTATTGTGTGTATGTTGGTGTACATGTTGTCCTGTGGGTGTCACCTGTGGGCAGCCACCCCCAGGCTGTGCACGTGTTCATGGGGACAGGATCCTGGGTGTTACGTGTACATGACCACTGTGATGTGCAACTGTTCATATCTGTGCATGTGCCATGGTCACATTTCACGGTGGTGTATGTGTATGTCATGTCACATACCCCGTGAGTCCCATGTGGGACGGTATGTTTGAGCCAGGGTGTCCCAGTGGCACAATAGTGATGGTCCTCCACAGTCTTTGTGCATGTAGTGTTTACAATGTCTCTGATTTCATGTGCACAATGGGAGACAGTCTCCACATCCACGTTGTGTGTGCATGGACTTTGATGTTGTGCGTGTGTGTGTCACAGACGTCCATGTCTGTCCTGCCGTGGCAAGTGGGACCACTACCTGTGGGGGTCATGGTTGTTTTGCTGTGGTGTATACATGATACTCCATGTAATGCCAGTGTCCATGTGGCAATACAGGGTCCCTGGGAATGTACCTGTCGTTGAGCTGTGGTGCCTGGGGCACATCTGTCCTCACATGTCACTGTGGGGGTGATTGTGACACGGCAGCAGGAGATGGGAACTGTGACACGGCCTCATGATATCCAATGGGCCAACCTGGGACTAATTGATGCCACCTGTTGGACCGTGTTGACAGATGTTGGCCATGTATGTACCATACATGTCCTTACGGAACTGCACACTTCATGTAGTTGTGCCTCATAATGATGTATGTTGGGATATTGAGTGTGTTCAATGCCGCATATGTGGGGTGACTGACAATCTTGCTTACTTCTCCTCTGCACTGCAGGGCTCCTGCTGTCCATCGACCATTCCCAGACCTGGCAACGATGGTGGAACGGGACAGCATCCGACGGTACCGCTTCACCAGGCAGCTGATTGAGGATTTGGCAGTGCAGTTGTCCCCACATTTGCAGCCTGGCCGGCCGTATCCTACAGCGCTGACCCCCAAGGTGAAGGTGATGGCAGCCCTACACTTCTTTGCCACCGGTACCTTCCAACATACTGTGGCGACTGCTGGTGGGATGTCACAGACCATGTTGAGCCGTGTGCTCCGCGATGTTTTGGCGGCAATGTTGCTATTCCTGAACCGGTACATCTATTTCCCTAGACTGCGACGACTCACTGACGTGAAGAGTGACTTTTATGCCCTGGGGAGGATGCCGCATGTCATTGGCTCCATTGATGGGACACATGTGGCTTTGGTACCACCACAGGCCCAGGAGCAGGCCTACAGGAACCGCAAGCACTACCACTCGGTCAATGCACTGGTGGTGTGTCTTGCAGACATGACCATCACACACGTGTGTGCCCGTTTCCCTGGTTCAGCACACGATGCCTTTGTGATGAGGAGTAGTCGCATCCCCAGGATGATGGCACAGATGCAGAACCAGCGTGCCTGGCTTGTCGGTGTGTACTGACTTTGTGCCATTGTGTGTGATCTGATCTGTAGTATTCCGCCCACTTTTCCAAGTCAGCTAATGTGCACTTGTCTGTCCGTAGGTGACTCGGGATACCCCAACATGCCGTGGTTGCTGACACCCCTCAGGAACCCTGTGACACCAGCCCAGATGCGCTACAATGAGGCACATGGTCGGACCAGGAGAGTGATTGAGCGGACATTTGGTCTCCTGAAGAGCCGCTTCCGCTGCCTGGACAAGACCGGAGGGTCCCTCCCATATGCCCCTGCGAAAGTGTGCAAGATTATCATCGTCTGCTGCATGCTCCACAACCTGGCAGTGCGGAAGGAGTTGCCTCTCATCCAGGATGACAATGACCAACATCCGCCACCTGTGGAGGATCCTGGCCTGGACCACGATGCCAGTGACGATGATGATGATGATGATGAGGGTGATGTCCGCACACAGCTCATCACCAACTTCTTTAGCTGAATGTGAGTATCCTGAGGTGTCATGTCAATGATGTGAGTTGGCATGATGTGTAGGTGGTGCTCTGGTGCTGTTGGAGTGTGTCCATGGGCTACTTGACTGGATGTGTGTTGCGATGTGTGCTTACAGGTGGGCTGTACTCCCCAACAGTGTTGACATGCTAACTTGGTTCTGGGTGGGTATCTTGTAACATGTATTGTGCATGAGTTTTGCTGTTCTGTCCTGTACTCCATTGCTTTTGACTGTGTGTCATTTCTGTCCTTCACAGGGTACTTTCAGATTCGTTTGGTCAACTGTGTCCACCGACGACGTGATTGCACTTCCAGGCTGGTAGCTGTTGTGTCCCTACAGGTGATGTGCGCCACACCCATGGACTTCCTTCCGTCTACAGTTGTTGACTGTGTGCCCGCTGCCAGGTGGGATTACCTTGCATCTGTAGTGGTTACGACATGTTGCAACTGTGTAATAAACCTGTGCTTCACTTTGTGATGTGCGTTGTCTGTGGTCACACATTTGACTGCCATTTGCTTACTGCACCTGTGGGCTACTTGACTACAACTGGGAATGGGTGTGGTGTCTGTGCATTGCACCGTCTTCCCTGGCAACATCAGTGTAGGCAATGAGTCAGATGGCCTAGGTGTGTATGTGTTGTGTAGCCCTGGTGGTGTGTCTCCCTCATATGTGTCACGTTGCCTTTACTCACATGCCTGTGTTGTCCTTGCTGTTGCAGTTCGCATACACAGTGTAATTTTGCAGTTCATCATCCCCATAACAGCACCCACGTTGGAATCACAACAGAGGCAAGTATGGTGTATTAGTGTGTTTATTGTGATACATTTGTGTGAATAGTGCATAGGATGGGTAGTGCTGTACATAAATCTTGCAATCCGAAGTTCCTAGGTGAATTGAAAGTCCTGGTAGACAGAATCCCCAGTATCGGGCCACAGTTGTCTGACACATTGGTCCAACTTGTACTCCCATGCAATGTGTGGGAGTAGTGTTGCCGCCAACAGGGTGAACAGTCTGTGCACAAAGGTGAACATCCAGAACAGGTTCAGGCTTCCTGGGAGTTGCGCTTGGCCATCGGCCTCTCACTTGCCCCTCCTCGGACGACCCCTCTTCTTGGGGGCCCTCAAGTACAGGCTGCTGCGGTGCAGGGGACTCTCCGCCAGAGTCATCCTCCCTCCCTGTGGCAGTTGCAGTTTGTTCGGCACCAGATGTTGTTGGCACACAGGGAGGTGTGGACTGGTTGCTGTTCATCTGGCGGAGGCATTGTAAAATGTCCCTGTGCACCGCCGTCATCTCATGCAGTGCATCCCACTTGGACTCCACGCTGGACATGTGTGAGTCCACGCGGGACATGTGTGACTCCACGTGGGACATGTGGGAGTCCAAGCGGGCATGATGGGCAGCCTGCTGCTGTTTCATGTCTCTGAGGAGCCCCACTACCTGGCTGAGGTCTCCGGTGCTGGACTGGTACGCATCAGCTATGCGTACCAGTTGTGGGTCATCATGCACACCAGCAACCTCTGCAAGCAGCGACCTCTGTCTCCCACTCCTCCCACCACCCCTGCTGACATGTGCAGTGCGTGCAGTGGCACGCACAGATGACCCTGGTCCACCTTGGGGGTTGGTGGTGGTGGTGGTGTCCATGGCCCCAGGTTGGTCCAGGGTCCCTGTGCTGGTGTTGCTCCTTGTTCTGTCCATGTCGGCAGGGATGGTATTTGTGGTGACAGTCGTTGGAGGGGTGGGTGCAGGGGTGCAGCTGGTGGTCCTGCTGGTGCTGCAGCTGGTGGTCCTGCTGGTGCTGCATGTAGACTTGCACCGGATGTGCCAGGTTGGTCTTCTTCGTCCGAGGAGGGCAGAGGCTGTACGACGCCAGTGAGCTCCGCATCCTCTTGAGCCTGGGACTGGGACTCCTCAGCGCCTGCTGCTGTGTCCCCATCATCACCTGTTTTTGGGAGACACACACAATGTATGTTATGTTTCTGCAGGCATCAATGGTTGACACACATGACAGTTGTGACTGTGCCTCTGGGTGCGGGCCTGTACATTGCATTGTCCTAAGTCGTCACAGTCAGGGGTTGATATTGGTGTGGCACATTGTCCTGCATTATTTGGGCATTTCTATGTATTTTTTGGGGTGTGAACATGGTCTGCATTGGTTGTGTTTGGTTGACAGCCGGCCCTCCTTCCCACCCACCCAGCCAGTCAGTTATCCCACCATGGACTGTGCTTGCATTGCAGGGAGTGGAAGTTGTCTCTCAGGATGTCAGTCAGTGGTGTCCTGCTGTTTGTTGGTGCACAGTTGCCAGCAGGGCCTTGTGCTCCCCACAGCAGTAGCCAGTGTCAGCCATCTTGTGAGTCCTTCTCCACTTCCTGTGATGTGAGCATGGTTCAGGGTGGTGTTGATGGGACAGTTGTGGGGGTGACCAATATCAGTGACTACGACTCCCATCATGCTATTGCCTCCACCCCCTTCCCAGCATGCCCATGCTTCCTTCCTTTTGACTCTGCTTCCCTGTGGGGTGGGCTGGCTGTGCTGACAGGATGGCTGGGAGTGTTGTCCTGGCAGTTGTTTGGCTAAAAGTCCCAAGAGTGTCCCTGTGCTTCACACAACATAACCCAGGGTGGTGGTTCTTTGTGGGATCTTGTGTTAGGATGGGGGCATTGCATTCTACCAGGTGGGTTCTGTGGAGTTTGTGTTGGGGGTGTGTGAGGGGAGGTGCTTGTGACTATGGTCAGTGCTGCAAGTCCTCCTTCCCACCCACCCAGCCAGCCAGTTATCCCACCATGGAACGTGCTTGCATTGCAGGGAGTGGAAGTTGTCTCTCAGGATGTCAGTCAGTGGTGTCCTGCTGTTTGTTGGTGCACAGTTGCCAGCAGGGCCTTGTGCTCCCCACAGCAGTAGCCAGTGTCAGCCATCTTGTGAGTCCTTCTCCACTCCCTGTGATGTGAGCATGGTTCAGGGTGGTGTTGATGGGACAGTTGTGGGGGTGACCAATATCAGTGACTACGACTCCCATCATGCTATTGCCTCCACCCCCTTCCCAGCATGCCCATGCTTCCTTCCTTTTGACTCTGCTTCCCTGTGGGGTGGGCTGGCTGTGCTGACAGGATGGCTGGGAGTGTTGTCCTGGCAGTTGTTTGGCTAAGAGTCCCAAGAGTGTCCCTGTGCTTCACACAACATAACCCAGGGTGGTGGTTCTTTGTGGGATCTTGTGTTAGGATGGGGGCATTGCATTCTACCAGGTGGGTTCTGTGGAGTTTGTGTTGGGGGTGTGTGAGGGGAGGTGCTTGTGACTATGGTCAGTGCTGCAAGTCCTCCTTCCCACCCAGCCAGCCAGATATCCCACCATGGAACGTGCTTGCATTGCAGGGAGTGGAAGTTGTCTCTCAGGATGTCAGTCAGTGGTGTCCTGCTGTTTGTTGGTGCACAGTTGCCAGCAGGGCCTTGTGCTCCCCACAGCAGTTGCCAGTGTCAGCCATCTTGTGAGTCCTTCTCCACTCCCTGTGATGTGCGCATGGTTCATGGTGGTGTTGATGGGACAGTTGTGGGGGGCAATATGTGTGACTGCGACTCCCATGATGCTATTGGCTACACTGACTTGGCCAGCATACACAGAATTCCTTCCTTTGAGTGGTCTTCACTGTGTGTTGGTGTTGTTGTGGTGGCTACATGTCTGGATGTGTTTGTTAGTTCTATTTGTGCCACTGCCTAGCTGTAGTTGTAGTTGTGTTTGTACATGTGATGGCACAGTTGGATGTGACTTTTTTGATGGCATGTGTTGTGTTTATCTGACTGACATACACATTTTGGGATGATTCTGTTCTGGTTGCTGTGTAATTGCTATGAGTGCATGGTTTGACTCTCCCCTTGACAGTGATGTGTGTGTGTTTTGTGGCAGTATATTGTGTACATTTGTTGTGTACTCACCAGGCTCTGGGATGTTCTCTAGTCCATATACGCTCACTGGCGGAAGGATGGCCCGCACCTTCTCCTCCCAGGGCCTGAGGTATATTGGCTTGGCAGGAGGGCCACTGCCGGTGTATTGGCTGTTGATGTAGTCTTTCTTGAGCAGGTCCCGTACCCTCCTGCGCACGTCATACCACCTGTTCTGGATGTCGCTCTTGTGCGCCGACATGGTGATAGTGCGTTCACCCTGTTGATGATCCTCTCCCACATCTTGGTTTTCTGGGAGATGGGGGTCTGTTGGACCAGTGTGCCAAACAGCTGTGGCTCTACCCTGAGGATCTCGTCTACCATGACTTCCAATTCACAATCTAGGAACTTGTGATTCTTCTTGGGGGCATGGTGATGGGTGGTGATGGTGAGTGATGTGTGTGTTGGTGTGCAGGTGAGGGTGTGTGAGTGTGTGTTTTGCTGGGTGTATGTGAGGTAGGTATTTGTTGGTGTGCTGATGGTGTGTGGCTTGTGTGAGGGATGAGCTGTGGGTGTGTGGTTGCTTTCTCTTGGGTGCTGGCAGTGGAATGGCATTTGCAAAGGATCATGGTTGTGATTTGTGTCCTTTATATGGGTGGAGTTGTGGGTGTGTCTTTGTTCTCTGTCCCCACCCCCCCAGTATTTATTGGCTTAGTAATTGCTTGTTTGGCCTTTTTTGTGTGATTTTTCCTTTGTACTGTCTGTGTATGTTGGAAACGTTCTTGTGACCGAGTCGGACCCTGCATTTGTCTCGCACGGTATTCTCCGTTTCGCTCACGCTGTGTTTGTGCAGTTTTCTATGCTGCGTACGCGTCGGTCGCGGTGTTTTGTGTTGCTTCGGCTCGGTTTTGTATGCGTGTCGGTCGTACGGCTTGGCCTCCGTCCGACTCGCTCGTGGTTTTCGCGCCTTGCATCGTACTTTGCGGTTTGGAGTTCGCGTGTACGTTTCGGTCGGATTTGTTCCGGGTGCGTGTCGGTCGGTTGGATTCGCCTGTTTTTCCGACCGGATTGCTGTTTTCCGTGCGGCTCGGTCGGTCGACTTGGGTTCGGTACGTGTCGGTCGGATTTTGCACGCATTG
The DNA here is from genome assembly GCA_963921515.1 of Calotriton arnoldi. Lineage (NCBI taxonomy): Eukaryota > Metazoa > Chordata > Amphibia > Caudata > Salamandridae > Calotriton > Calotriton arnoldi. The sequence continues at coordinate 17,814 of CAWUFW010030061.1, forward strand.
CATCGTACTTGGCGTGTCGGGCGCCACAGGTACGTGTCGGTCGGTATAATTTCCGGATCCGAGTCGGTCGGTGCTTTTTCCGGCCCGAATCGGAATCGAC
>CAWUFW010030062.1:0-17909 GCA_963921515.1 Calotriton arnoldi
TGAATCGCCCCCAGGGGCCGATTCCGATCTCGGCCGATAGGGCTCCGAATCGGATTCGGCTTTACCGGATCCGATTCGAGCCCTATTTCCCAACCGAATCGTACGTGCGTCCGGGCGAGCGAGTACGATGCGTGCGCTCGCGAAATCTCCGACCAACTCGTTCGCAGGACCCGACTGCTCCGACCGACTCGCACGGGGACGACTCGCACCGCGCAATGGAGACGTTCCCCGGCCGGGTAAGTACGATGTGCACCTCGACCGCTCCGACCGACTCGCGCAGTCCGGCTCCAAGGAACTGTCGGAGCCGCACTTTGGGGTCCGTGTCGGACCCCCTGGAAGCGTAGGCACGCGAGTCGCACACAGGGGGACCCATGGGTCCCCCTACACGTGATTGTACGGCGCGACCCGCATCGACACGAACATGCTGTAGGGGGCGCCCTTGTTCGCGTCGTGCCCATTGAGTCAATGGGAGCCCGTGTACGCGTCGTACGACTGGCTCCCATTGACTTTCAATGGGAGTCCGACCGAATCGAGTCCGATGGCATACATGCGCATCGTACTCGTTCGGTCGGGCTGCTATGGTCCGATTCGGTCGGGAATCTCTCCGGGTCCGGCTCGGTCAGGGAGATTTCCGGCCTGAATCGGAATCGGCCCCTTAGTGTTATAAAAAAATAAAATTGTATAATATTTTTTAGGAGCGGGATGTTGGGTTTATAGGGGATAAGGGGGGGGAGTGTTTTAAAATATTTGATTGAAATTGATATTTTCTTTGAAATTTAAACAATTAATTTCAGAAATTTTTGTTTTAGGAGTGTGAGGTTGGGTTTATAGGGGATAAGGGCGGGGAGTGTTTTAAAAATTTACAATTAACATTTTAATAAATTCGAAATTTATTAATTCAATTTAGAATTTATTTTTAGGAGCGGGTTGTTAGGTGTATAGGGGATAAGGGTGGGGAGTGTTTTAAAAATTTAGGGGCCCATTACGATACCCGGCGTAAATAAATCCGCCAGGCATGGAAGCGGCAAAAATCCGCCCGCACACACCGCCTGAACACCGACCACGCCATTATGAGTACACAAACCGAAAACCGCCATCGGCGGAAAATCACACAAAATACCGCCCGCCATCGTCCGAGTCGGAGTCAAACCGCCCGCCACGGACGGAAACACGCACGACAACACAAAACCGCCCGCCCACACGGCCGACACACCGCGCGTGAAATTACGATCGCACCGCCATGAGCGCGGAAAAACCACAAATATACCGCCCGCCAGCGCAAAACAACGCCGATGAGAATCGACACGGCAGAAGCCATGTCGCCCACGTACCTGCACAGAAACCATCCGCACACAAAACCAATAGCACACAACATGGCCAACAAGTCCACACAGCAAGGCACGCACAAATACACAAGCACAGTACACATCCCGAAAACACCCCCGGACAAACAAAAAATACAAAGGCCAGAACCCCAGACACAACACACCTGAAAACAACAGACCATGAGGACACACCCACATAGGTGAGTACAAAAGCAGCACTCCCACAGACCACAACCCCTTGCTACATTGCAAACCAGAGAGGAGAGGAGAGGACACAGTGACACAGCAAGGACAGCAGCACACCACAGAAACGCACACATCACAACCACCACCACCACCACCACCACCACCAAACACCGGCACCACAAACCCCCTGCACATTACACAACACACACCGCACCAGCACCACAAACACCATGGCACCACAAAGGATGCCCAAGTTCACGCCCATGGAGCTGACGGTCATGGTCGGCTGAGATCATCAAGGTGTACCCACAAATCTATGGGAACATGGTCCAGCACACACCACTAGCCACCAGAAACAGAATGTGGAACCGGATCGTAGACCAGGTCAATGCAGTCGGGACCCTGCCCAGAAACAGAGTCGAGATAAACAAACGTTGGAATGACGTAAAGAGCCTGGTCAAGAAAGAAGGAGGGCAAAAACAGAGAGCTGGCTGCCGTCACTGGCGGAGGGAATCCCGCGCTCTTTAAGACCTTCAAAGCGTGGGAGGAGAAGGTGCGAGTCGTAATCCATCCGGAGATCCTCGCCGGATTAGCAGGGGAGTGGAGGCTGGTAAGTACAAACTAATGTATACCAGCACACCGCTATGTACTCACATGCGCAACTACCATGCCACAGCTCCCAGGGACAAACACCCCCATGTCCAGCACACAATACACAACACATCACACACACATGCAACAGACACTACCACACACAGCCCAAACCGAACAACTGTAAGATGCGTGGGGACATGTGTACACTCAGCCAGCCACGTAACCACCAACAGGTCCCCAAATATGCCAGAAGCGCCACTAACGAGCACCCACCACACCCATGTGTCCGCCACAGCTGCACTAACCGACAAGTAACAGGTAAGTGGCAGGAACACAAAGTGCAGTGGGTGGGACGGTGGACAGCCCAAGTACAACACACACCAGGCCCCAGTCCCACAGCACAGCAAGGAGGAGCATCCCCACACCCCACAGCCACGTGTCAGCCACCGCAGTGCACAACGACAGCCGAAAGGCAGACATCACGGTCCACAGCAATCGGTGTCAGTGGGTGTACAGCCACCCCACGACCCACTACACCCCCCACCCCCACAGACCTGCAACACGGAGCACCCCCGCTTAGAGCCATGTGGCATCCAGTACAGTGCACGCACGAACAACTTGCAGGTGGGAAACTGGACAGGGCTGGATTACTGGAGGCATGAGGACCATAACACCACCAACACATGGGACATGTCACGTAGCAGACGAACACGCAGCACCGCCCACCGTCACGAACAAGTGAACAATGTGCACACGGACATGAACAACAGACTCACACCCCACATGACCCATCACAGACATAGCAACACCCAAGGAGCCACGTCTGCATGCACAAGCCACACTGAATATAGTCCCACACGGCAGCCACTGTGCAACTCATCACACACAACCGAAACACCATTGAAGTCCTGTCCATGTAGCCCCCACTGCCTGTCAACCCCACACCCCACAACTATGCCTATGTAAGACAAACAACACTAGACGCAACAGAGCGGAACAACATAAATGCACACGAACACCACTGAACCCATCAAACACACAGACACACCATGCACATACAACATACCATCCATCCCATCCGTCAGCCCCAGTCTCATGAAAGGCATGTCATCTGCACAGCTGCCACACATACAGCAGTCACGCTAAGACACATGCCCATGACCAACCATGTGCCAGAAGTCAATTAAGCGCACGACACACTGTGAGCAACAACACACAACATGGGCCACCCCCCGAGCACTGCAGTGATGCACATGGCACAGGGCAGCACGCACACCAAGGAGATGGGACAACTGCAATACGTTGGCTGGCACACAACTATCACTCACTCATAACGATGCGTCCAATGCCATGTCCAGTAACCACAACAGACAGCAAATATGCAGGGCATGTCAGGCATGCACACACCTCAGACCATGCACTGTCATGCTGCCACAACACATGTCACGTTCGGCACCCATGGCTCACAGCATGTACCCCAAAAGCATATCCCTCCCAAATGCGAATCTGGGGCATGGCCCCCATGTTGCCATATGCGTTCCTAAGCGTTCCATTTGAACCCCAAAAGCATATCCCTCCCAAATGCGAATCTGGGGCATGGCCCCCATGTTGCCATATGCGTTCCTAAGCGTTCCATATGAACTCCAAAAGCAAAGTACAAACCAGACCCAGGATGGGCCAGGAGCCCGCATACACCAGAGTCACAATGAGTAGGGGCACAGCAACACACCCATCGGCATGGCCAATCCGGTCCCATGCCACATGTGCACAGCACACAGTCCCATTGCCTAGCACACACAACTACAGATGCCACAGCCACACACTCGCCTCCGGGAAACCCATGTACGAGATTGCACGAACTGCCAATGTCAGACGACTAATACATACTTCGCCAGGTGCAACACAATAACAAATCTCATTCTCTCCACAGGTGACGAACTGCCGGATGCTGGGGATGGAGACAGCAGCCAGCACAGCCAGCCCACAAGCCCCCAACGAGGACACACGGATCTGGAGGATCTGTCCTCCTCTTCGGACACGGACCACCAAGCTGGCCCATCTGGCGTGGCAGGGCCCAGCCGCTCCCCAGGACCCCTCCTACCCACCAACCCATCATCCAGGGATGCTGAACAGTCCCAGTCCCCTGCTGCCACTGTCGTTGCGGCCACACCCACGGTCATTGCGGCCACTACCACTGCCGCAACCGCCACCATCGCCGCACCGACCACCACCGCCTCCACCACCACCACGTCTTCGCTGGCACCAGCCCCAGCGCAGGTGGTGGCCCGGCCGACTGGATCCACCCTGGGAGCCACAGCGAGGACCGTGGTGTGCAATGTGGCTAGTGGGCAGGCCGGTGGCAGCAGGACTGGTAGGAGGAGCAGGGTCAGGAAACGCCAGCCTCCCCTGGGAGCCATGCCCTGCCTCAAATGGCCAGAGTCCTTGGGGCCTATGAAGAGGCCCAAGGACAATGGGCCAGGTCTGCTACTGACACGCGGGAGGTGCTGGGGGTGCTGAGGTCCATGGATGCCCATATGGGCCAATTCGTGTCCCGTATGGACCAACTCGTGGACCTCATGGGCCAGCTGGTGGTGGCAGTGGGGTCACAGGCAAGGCCAGCAACACCACCTCTGCCACCACCTGCTAGGGCGCAGGGTCGGGCCAGCAGTGTCCACTTCCCTGCGTCCACAGCCAGTGAGCACACCTCACCCACCACCAGCAGGTCGCCACCACACACCCCCTCCCAAACGTGGAAGGGGCCGTCCGAAGAGGAAACAGATCTCCCGGGAGGACTTCGCACGCTCCAGTCGCAAGTGAGGCAGCCAGCCAGCCTTCCGCCAGCCTTCCTTGACCAGCCACTGCATTGACTTGCTCTACGATCCCACTCCACACAGCCAGCTGGATGGCATGTGTGTGTTGGACTATGGACATAGAACCAGTGGGTACACCCTGATCATCACGCAGCCATGACCGACAGCTCATTGTCACTGCACGCACCACTTTTGTCATCACCTTACACACAATCACATGTCACAGTTTGTAATAAATGCACCTTTTTCACTAACTGCTGTTTGTGCCCTGTGTTTTATTTGTACGGAATACAACGGCCACCTTGGGCGGAAAGGCACCTGATGCGTGGCATGGCAATGGAATCCGGAGGAGCCTGTAGGGACCTAGGGGTGGGAGACAGAACAGGAGCACATTCAATGAGTGTGTCACACACCCATCACACAGTACATGTCAACAACTACAAGCAATGTACACACATCGCACAGAGCAATAGGGCACAATGCCACAGTCACCAACAGTGGCATACTACCCTGGCCATGGAGCGTTGACACACTGCACGCAGTGAACATACGGCCACCCTGACACAGCACACACACACCTGCACAGATACAGACACATCATCCCTCGTACATGGACACTCAACGTCAAGTGAAGTAGCGGGCGATGAGCTGCTGGCGCACATTCCCAGCTTCCTCCTCTCCGCTGTCCACCTCACTCGAGCTGTCCTGGTCTGCGGGCTGGGGCCCTGGTTGATCTCCGTCATCCACAATGAGGGGATCTGCTTCCGAATGGCCAGATTGTGCAGCATGCAGCACGCCACCACTATCTGGCACACCTTCTGTGGGGAGTACGCCAGTGCACCCCGGTGCGGTCCAGGCACCTGAACCTGGACTTGAGGAGGCCAAAGGTACGCTCGACCACACGTCTGGTCCTCCCATGTGCCTCATTGTATCGATCGTCTGCTGGGGTGCGAGGATTCCTCAATGGACTGAGCAGCCATGCCCCATTCGGATACGCAGAGTCACCTGGGTGTGAGGGACACAGAGAACCGTTGCAATTCCAACTGGACAGGGGACAGCATCGCACAACCAGCACGCTACACCACTCCACATACTCACCGACAATACAGGCACGATCCTGTTGCAGATTGGCCATCAGTCGTGGCAAGATGCTGTTGCGCATTATGTGTGCGTCATGGGCCGAGCCTGGAAACTTGGCACACACGTGGGTGATCACCATGTCCGCAAGGCACACCACTTGCACATTCAGGGAGTGCGTGTGCTTCCTGTTGCGGTACAGGTGCTCAGTGGCCTGTGGTGGAACAAGGCCAACATGAGTGCAGTCAGTGGCTCCCACGACGTGTGGGATTCTGCCAAGGGCATAGAATGCACCCTTCACTGCCGCCAATTCACGAGCCCTGGGGAATCTGATGTACCTGTTCCGGTACAGCATCATGGCTGCCAGTACATCCCTCAGCACCTTGCTGAACATGGGCTGGGACATCCCTCCTCCACTGCCCACTGTGTGCTGGAATGACCCAGTGGCGAAGAAATGCATGGCGGCCATCACCTTAGCCGTGGGGGTGACAGCAGTCGGATACACCCTGCGGGGACGGAGATGGGGCTCTAACATGGCACACAGTCGATGCAGAGTTGGCCTGTCCAGCCGAAACTTCCTGATTACCTCTGTATCGTCCATGTCCGCCAGCAATTGGTATGGGCGGTCAATGTTCGGTCTCCGCCTGGGTTAAATGGCAGAGGACACATGTCAAAGCAACACGGCACATAGCAATTTCGCATACACATCACTGACATGACTGAGCAAGCACATGAGCCACAGCCCAGCTGTCAAGCTGGGACGGCACGGCCACAATACACTTACACAGGTCTCCCAACAATGGCAATGGCAAGTGAGACATACCACTGCCATGTGCATGCACATGGGGATCTAGGCCCCAATGACTTGCGGGGCGTGCTGATGGGGACTGACTGCATATTTGTCAAGCGGCAACGCCACGGCAACATGAGTGTCTGCTGAGCATGGAACTGCTTCCGAGGCTGGATGAGTATGGCACACGACTGACGACGATGTGGGCACGGGCTGAGCGGCCAGTACAAGTGGGACCTGTGGCACGAGGGGATATGAGACAGTAGTAGGTGTCAGCACTGCACCCTATGTACAGCACTGTACGGATCACAGCTCCCGAAACATTGACTGGTGTCCACATTGACAGCCCCATGCCAAGACGGCTGTGTGCTTGCAGTCACACGTCACAGGTGAGAGGTTACATTGCACGTGCCAGGTGGCAGGCGTACATAGTGGGAGCTGGCATGTGTGTGCATGTGTATCCTGTTCAGGATCCACCAGATGGGCGCTGACTCTGTACTGACCATTGGACACAGCATGTTCCGTGGAAGGCTTGTGTGTGTGGGATGGTGGCACTGGATGTGCCTCCGTTGGGTGGGGGCCATGCACAGGGCGGGTACGTCGATGATTGCGCATTGTTGGTCACGGTGGGTGCACCAACTAAGATGTGTTGCCCTGTGTTCAATTCCTATGTCCGCATGATGATGGACTGTGGATGTGAGCAGACTACACATTGGTCGATGTGCTGTCTATATGCATGTGCCTTCACACCAGGCACAGCTGCCCCTGCACATGTGACCCCTGCTGGACTCGCTGCTGGGTCTGTGGAGCTGATGCACCTTCTGCGCGTGGGGCGGGCAGCTCTCCTCACTTCCCTCATTGCGCATGTCATGTCTTTGCCGCAGGTGACATGGATCATGGAGGGCCCACATGTACGCGTGGGTAGGCTACACATGATTGTTCACTGGTCGCCACCCCCAGTCAGTGTTTCGAATGGGAAGGTTGTCGTGCTGGTGGTATGTTCGATGTGGCGGATGGGCGGGCCTAGGTGCGGGCTTACATTCCGGACATGGGGGTAGTTGGATTGGCGACTAGTTGCAGTACACACGGGACACGTCTCTTCCTTTCCACATCTGGGTCATCCCTTGTACTAACTGACAGTGATACAGTCATCTTCGCCCCAGCCCTCATGTCCTCCCCTCGCACCCCCAATATGCATGCTCACCTGCGAGGCTAGCGCTTGCACAGGCAGCCCCAAGCTCGCACCAGAGAGGGCAAGGAGTGTATGTGTGGGTCCAGGGTATGATGTGTGGCGGGACGCCGTCCACCTGCGTGGTGCCCCAAATGGAGACCCGGCCTGCATGGACTATGCATCACAGTCTTCGCCTTCCGGATCCACCACCTGCGACACCCAGTGGCTGTGGCTGCCCTTGCGGCCAGGCCGCGTCCGTCTGTGGCTGATGGCCCACACATTCACTCTTTGGCCTCTCTGGGGAGGGCTCGGGGTGGTGGCGCACGCGCTTGCACTTAGTCGCAATGGCATGTGGCGTGGTTGGTATGATGGGCAATGGATGGGATGGTGCGAGCCACCTCCCGTGACGTCAGTGCTGCTCGTGCTGTGGTGCGTCCCCCCTACACTTCCATTTGACTTGTGCCATGCTAGACGTTGAGGTTCTATTGCCTGCGTGATATGACCAGGAGGAGCGCGAGGAGACCTCTCACACACCATGCTCCACTGCCATCCCGTGCCCTGTATCGCCTGTGCGGATTGACTATGTTGGGTTTACACCTGGTCGACTGGGGCTGTGTGTGCCTTGTCAAGGGGCATGGCGGGCGCACAACAGGATCCAGCTTGTCCACAGAGGGTGGGCTGAGGTGCGCCTGGTACCGCTTTGTACGTGTGCCCGGCTGCTGTGCACACACGTGTTCACTCCCCCCGACAGGTGTCCTCTCACAATGCCCAGGGAAGCGGTGGTGTACTGTTCATGACCCCTCCCAACACGGCGTGCTCCAACTTGGCATGTGCGCATCTACCCGTCGCACCCACCCACCTGAGCACTGCGTCCATACGACTTCACACGACACATGTGTGTCTTCCACAGTAGTGCTACTCATTTGCGTTGACATCCAATACCAGTGGACTACATGGTCATGTCACGACTGCCGTGTACTTCACATACTCTCATCCTCTCTCATTCGTACTTGTGAAATGAGTCAGCGGAGACAGTTTTGGTTTCAAACATTATATTGAGTCTTCTGTCCTCTGTGATGCAGTATAGTGGACACTACTGGCAGCGGAATACATGTTGAGGATATACTGAGCATGATTACAAATGGGATAGGGTGTGGGGTTACATCTGCTTGGCCAAGGCTGTGCTAATGTACATTTACGTATAGCTGCGGAGCTGCGGACTTTGACACAGACGGTATACATGTAGCCTACCAGACCGCTCGGCATCATGGGCACAGTCCATCTCAGTTCCATGTGACAGGTTTGCTGCGGTTGTTCCTCATGCACGCGTGCATGTGAGATGACATCAGGGCATGTGTTTGCGTGCATGCAGCGGCGTGCCACTTGTTGTTGCACTGTGGTGGTTACTGGACATGTCACAGTCACTGGGGTCGTGTTGTTGTTGTATGCACTTGTCGTCCATGCAAAGGTCCTGGTATGGGATTCCCGGGGCGGGGGTGGGAGGGTGCAGCACCCACAGACTCCAGGCGACCTATTCATGTCCACTGAGCGGTGTGTGTGTCCATGTGCGCTGGATCCATGTCGTGTCCTGGTTGTTCGTGCAGTTCCGTCCATGTGGGTGCGATGCACAGAGCCCATGCCACTGCCTCCCACGATGCATGCGGTGTTCCTGGATGTGATGGGGAACAGTGTGCATGTCCCGGTCATATCCGATGTCATGGCGATGTCGTTGATGGTGTGGTTACAGTTGCCGGTCGTTTGGTATGGCTGTTGTGGTGGTGACTGGCCAGTCCGTGCGGAAGCTGAGCATGGGTGCGGGGTTGGACTTCATAGGTCACTTGGGGAACCTGCGTTGTGGTCCGACGTATTTACAGGTTGTCAGGTATGCGATGCCGTCCAGCAGGGCTTCCATGTCATTGGTGGTGTACATGTTTGCCAGCCAATGAAGCGGATGGTGGCTGTCAAGGTGTTGTTCGTAGGTTGTCCCTTGGAGGACCATGATGGGGCATGCTGGGTGACATTCGATGTAGCTGTTCTCGATGATCCGTCGTGTGGAGGCACAGTGGTTCCATTTCAGTGCGCGTGCAATGTTGGCCACATACGCCATGCCCCCATAGACAGAGCAGGCCCTGTCGTGTGCGTCCAGAGGGAGGAGTAGTGGTAGCAGGTCCGCCTTCAGACATGCCGGGTTGGAGAGGCATATCTCGACGGGATGCTGGTAGGGACACCTCCGACAGTAGAAGACGGGCATGACGCAGCTGAACAATGTGATGCGGTAAGTCAGTCGGTAACTTACGTTCAGCAGGGACAGGAGATCGCATCCCAATGTATGTATCGTGTTGGTTTGGTACAGCTTGAGCTGTTCGGCGTAGTTGGGTAGGTGTGTTGCGGTTGCCATTTCGCAGCGGTTCGTAGAGGTGGCGTGCTCCGGCTGTGTGTGCAGTCTGCAATGTGCACGCTCCGGGGTTGCTGTGAGCTCTGTGTAGTCGTGGGGAGACAGGACTTGTGTTCTGTTGGCTTGTTTGGAGGACACGGGCCCTCTTCCCACATGCTTCTCAGACAGTTCAAGGTCAGTGCTGTGTGACTCCTTCCAATTAACTTGCATGTGGCCGACATGGGGGAGTGTTTTCTTCTTTCTTCCCCGTCCGTTGTGTGCTTCTGTGATATGCGCTATCTGCCCTGTGGTCGGTCTCCTCGGCATGCCTGTGTTGGTCTATTCTTGGACAATGGCTGTATTCACCGGCTTCTGTCGTAGGGCTGTGGTTTCGGTGTTGGAATGGAAGGTCATTCAGTGCTGTCTGCTCTCCCTTGTGTGGGCGGCAGGCTGCCTTTCCGCTCTGCGTTGGGCCTTGTGTGTGGATGTTATTCTTGGGCCACCTGTTGTCGGTCCCCGGGCTCTTTGGTGTTCCGTTTCATGTGTCTTGTTCATATGTGCAGGGTGGTATGGGTTTTTCAGTGTGGTACTGGCGTTCCTCTTCCCGAAGGGGCCCTGCTTCTCCTAGTTGGTGTTGCCGCCGCTGTGTGCTTCGCCATGTTTGTTACACTGGGGTGTGTCCTGCTGTTGCGTGACTTCACTGACATGTGTGCGTCGGTTGTGTGGCGTTGGGTGTTGTCCGTGAATTGGGCGTTGGGGACATGTCTGTGGCCGGCCTGTCACGTGTCATGTGCGTTCGGGGTGGGGCTGATGTGTGTGCTGCTTGGTTGTGTCCCTGTGTCTGTGTGCGACGCATGCATGGCGCTGCGGTTGGCCTCTGCGTTGTGCGCATGTGTGGCGGCGTCATCGGCGCTTTGGGGCCGTGACGGGGTGGTTGGTTCCTAGTCCCAGGTGGTGTGTACACATGTGTTCCGCGATGTTAGGATTTGGCCTGTGTGTCATATGTGGATGCAATGGTGGATGTGTAGTGTGCACGCGCTGGTGGGGGGTTGTCCGCTTTTTCCGCCCTTGCACTGTGTGCGCTGTTTGCGTGCACTTGTTGTGTGTGTGCCTACCTGCGTCTCCGCGGTACGTTGCGTCCTTGGTGGTGCATCAGCAGAAGCATGGGAAGGGCCTGCAGTGCTGGATTCATGCCCGGGGTGCCGCTCTTCGTTGTCCGTGCTCTGCGTCCGTGTTTCCGCCTCTCTTTCACGTGCGGTGTCTCTTTGCCGTGGGAGCCGTTTGTTTGCGGCATCGTAATTTATGCGCCAGGCGGGACGTGTTTCGTCGGACGGTGTGTGTCAGTTGTGCTGCGCCGCTACGTGTGCGGGCGCACTTTGATGGCGGACGGTGTTGCTGGCTTGCCGGCGGTGTTTGGCCTGCTTTTCGCATCGTAATTGGGCGGGCGTGTGGACTGCTGCGTGCCGGCGGTAACTGGTGGTTTTTGCATCCGCCAGCACGGCGGTTGTGCTTCCGCCCGCCATCGTAATGAGCCCCTTAGAATTTAAATTTTAATAAATTCGAAATTTAATAATTTAGGGGCCGATTCCGATTCGGGCCGGAAATCTCTCTGACCGAGCCGGACTCGGAGAGATTTCTGACCGAATCGGACTCTGGCAGCCCGACCGAACGAGTACGATGCGCACGTATGCCATCGGACTCGAGTCGGTCGGACTCCCATTGAAGTCAATGGGAGCCGGTCGTACAACGCGTACGCGGGCTCCCATTGACTCAATGGGTGCGAGGCGGACAAGGGCGCCCCCTACAGCGTGTACGCGGCGAAGCGACTCGCGCCATACACGCATAGGTAGGGGGGACCCATGGGTCCCCCCTGTGTGCGACTCGCGTGGCTACGCGTACAGGGGGGTCCGACACGGACCCCCAAAGTACGGCTCCGACTGCTCTTTCGAGCCGGAGTGCGCGGCTCGGTCGGACTGCTCGCGGCGCGCATCGTTCTCACCTGGCCGGGGAACATCTCCATTGCGCGGTGCGAGTCGAGTCCGAGCGAGTCGGTCGGTGCGGTTCGACCCGGGAACGAGTCGGTCGGAGCGGTCGGGACGCCCGGATGAGTTGGTCGGCGAATTCGCATCGTACTCGCTCGCCCGGACGCGCGTACGACTCGGTCGGGAAATAGGGCTCCGAATCGGATCCGGTTAAGCCGAATCCGATTCGGAGCCCTACCGGCCGAGATCGGAATCGGCCCCTCAATGTAGAATTTTTTTTTTTAGGAGCGGGATGTTGGATTTATAGGGGATAAGGGTGGGGAGTGTTTTAAAAATTTAGAAATTTACATTTTAATAAATTCGAAATGTATTAATTACATTTAGAATTTTTTTTTAGAGAGCGGGTTGTTAGGTTTATAGGGGATAAGGTTAGGGAGTGTTTTACAAATTCAGAATTTAAATTTTAATAAATTCAAAATTTAATAATTTAATTTAGAAATGTATGTTCTAGAAGTGTAATGTTGGTTTTGTAAGGTATAGGGGTGGGGATTGTTTTTTTCTTTATAAATTGCAAAATTCTTATTTATAATAAAATATGGAATATAAATAGGAAATATTTAAAAAAAAAGATGGAATATAATTTGGAAATAGTTTTAATAAATAACAATTTCAGAAAAAATGTTTGTCTTTTACGATAAATATTTTAAATTGTATAAAAAATATTTATTTTAAATTTTTGTGGGTGGACACAAATTTAAAAATATATATATATATATATTATGTGTTTATAGTTGATAACTTTAATTAAAGTATTATAAAAATAAGGGTCTACTATTACATATAAATATTCAATTATAAATTAATGTTATTTAATAATTAATAGAAATTTATTAGTATGTTTAATAAATATATGTTAATTATATATTTAGATATTTAATATATATAAAGAATATAAAAAATTATAATTATTAATTAAAATTTTCTAATATTAAATATATAATTATCATGTATAGTAATTAGAAAATATAATATTTAGATGATATAATATATAAACAATTAAAAAGGATTAGTATATTTAAGAATATTATGAATATTATAATATTATATTTATGTTTTTAATTATTTACACATAAAAATATATAATTTAATTAATTGTTGTAGTGCATATTAAAGACATTCTTGTTTATGTAGAGTCTAGTTAGTGTTGTTATATTAATTGTATTGCTAAAATTAATTTAGATATGTTTAGTGTCCAGCACTTATGACTTTATACTAACTGGAGTAGGAATAGTAAATTAATTAAGTTTAGTGTCCAGCACCTACCCTGACTTAATACCAACTGTAGTGGGAATAGTAAATTAATTAAGTTTAGTGTCCAGCACCTACCCTGACTTAATACTAACTGGAGTGGGAATAGTCAATTAATTAAGTTTAGTGTCCAGCACCTACCCTGAATTAATTCTAACTGGAGTGGGAATAGTAAATTAATTAATTTAAGGGTTCCGCACCTACTCTGACTTTATACAAAGTGGAGTGGGAATAGTAAATTAATTAAGTTTAGTATCCAGCACCTACTCTGACTTAATACTAACTGGAGTGGGAATAGTACATTAATTAAGTTTAGTGTCCAGCACCTACCCTGACTTAATAGTAACGAGTGGGAATAGTAAATTAATTAAGTTTAGTGTCCAGCACCTACCCTGACTTTATACTAAGGGGCCGATTCCGATTCGGGCCGGAAATCTCTCCGACCGAGCCGGACCCGGAGAGATTTCCGACCGAATCGGACCCTAGCAGTCCGACCGAACGAGTATGATGCGTTCGCATGCTATCGGATTCGATTCGGTTGGACTCCCATTGAAGTCAATGGGAGCCGGTCGTACAACACGTACGCGGGCTCCCATTGACTCAATAGGTGCGAGGCGAACAAGGGCGCCCCCTACAGCGGGTACGCGTCGAAGTGGGTCGCGCCGTACATGCACAGGTAGGGGGGACCCGTGGGTCCCCCCTGTGTGCGACTCGCGCGGCTACGCGTACAGGGGGGTCCGACACGGACCCCCTAAGTGCGGCTCCGACTGCTCTTTTGAGCCGGACGGCGCGAGTCGGTCGGACTGCTCGAGGCGCGGATCGTACTAACCCGGCCGGGGAACGTCTCCATTGCGCGGTGCGAGTCGTGTCCGTGCGAGGCGGTCAGCTTTCGCGAACGAGTCGGTCGGTGCGGTTGGGCCTCGCGAACGAGTCAGTCGGAGATTTCGCATCATACTCGCTCGCCCGGACGCACGTACGAATCGGTAGGGAAACAGGGCTCCGAATCGGATCCGGTAAAGCCGAATCCGATTCGGAGCCCTACCGGCCGAGATCGGAATCGGCCCCTAAGTTGAGTGGGAATAGTAAATTAATAAAGTTGAGTGTCCAGCACCTACCATGACTTAATACTAACTGGAGTGGGAGTAGTAAATTAATTAAGTTGAGTGTCCAGCACCTACCCTGACTTTATACTAACTGGAGTGGGAATAGTAAATTATATATATGTATACATTAAAAAATTAATAGAGTGTGTAGTAGTAATGTGTATTAATCATAACATAGTTAAAAATGATAGTTAATCAAATTATATATATATTTAATTAAAACTAATTATTTAATACAGTACAGTTAATAAAAACTTATTTTTTTACATAGAATACAATATTTAAAAAAATACACAAAAGAACAGACATTTTTGTTTTTTATTTATGTATATTTTTATCAATTATTTAGTAATGATGAAAAAAAATATCTTTATTAAGTGCATATAATTTAAATTAGGACACAGAGAAAAAACAAAAATATTTATTTTACAGACAGAAAATATTTGGTAGATGTGTATAATTTTACATACAATAATTATGTAAAGAAATGTTTTTAACATTGGTAAATTTTTCTATATAGTTATGTAAACTTTGTAACATGAAATAATGTAGTTTTACATTTGTTTACAAATATTTGCGTAACAAATGTATTTTTTAATAACAGTTGTACATTTTTATCATATATTTGGAACATTTATTACTTGGTTATATACACTGAACATTTTCAATCATAATATTGTTTTCACATTTTTTAAATACATTTTGAGTTTTTAAGTTTGTAATATTTTTTAACAAAGAATAATTCTTTTAATTAATATTATTAATATATAAAATATTAATATTATTAATTATTACATTGTTTAAATTTTATAAATTTTTTATTATAAGGTATACAGTTTTTAAACATTTAATACATTTATTACATGTTTTTTATCAACATTGTATACAACTTGTATCTATATGGAATTATAATTATTATTATATGTTTAATAATATTTATTATTATAATTTTACAATGCAGGAAAAAAGTAAAATACATTTGAACATATAAGTTATAAATTGTATTTTTATTAAACATTTTTGTAATTTATTAATCATGTAATAAATTGTTTTTAAATAAAATACTTTGATTTGTTATGTTTAAAGCTGCCATATTTGTTTGCTGCTTGTATATAGTAACCGCTCGCGTTTGTTTTGGGTTATTTCGGAGGGGACAAGCTCGCGGTTGGGAGCTGCGTCGCATCGAGGAAGGTAAGTTTAATTTTCTTTATTTAAACTATACTTTTGTTTTAATTTGAAGGTTGTTAGGTTGTAGTTAGTGTGTGTAGTGTTAGGTTTTTGGTGTTGTAGTGCTTTTTATGTGTTAGTTAGGATTTAGCGGTTTGACTATCGTTAGTTTTGAGGCCTAAGGGGCCCATTACGATACCCGGCGTAAAAAAATCCGCCAGGCATGGAAGCGGCAAAAATCCGCCCGCACACACCGCCTGAACACCGACCACGCCATTACGATTACACAAACCGAAAACCGCCATCGGCGGAAAAATCACACAAAATACCGCCCGCCAACGTCCGAGTCGGAGTCAAACCGCCCGCCACGGACGGAAACACGCACGACAACACAAAACCGCCCGCCCTCACGGCCGACACACCGCACGTGAAATTACGATCGCACCGACATGAGCGCGGAAAAACCACAAATATACCGCCCGCCAGCGCAAACAACGCCGATGAGAATCGACACGGCAGAAGCCATGGCGCCCACGTACCTGCACAGAAACCATCCGCACACAAAACCAATAGCACACAACATGGCCAACAAGTCCACACAGCAAGGCACGCACAAATACACAAGCACAGTACACATCCCGAAAACACCCCCCGGACAAACAAAAATACAAAGGCCAGAACCCCAGACACAACACACCTGAAAACAACAGACCATGAGGACACACCCACATAGGTGAGTACAAAAGCAGCACTCCCACAGACCACAACCCCTTGCTACATTGCAAACCAGAGAGGAGAGGAGAGGACACAGTGACACAGCAAGGACAGCAGCACACCACAGAAACGCACACATCACAACCACCACCACCACCACCACCACCACCAAACACCGGCACCACAAACCCCTGCACATTACACAACACACACCGCACCAGCACCACAAACACCATGGCACCACAAAGAATGCCCAAGTACACGCCCATTGAGCTGACGGTCATGGTCGACGAGATCATCAAGGTGTACCCACAAATCTATGGGAACATGGTCCAGCACACACCACTAGCCACCAGAAACAGAATGTGGAACCGGATCGTAGACCAGGTCAATGCAGTCGGGACCCTGCCCAGGAACAGAGGTGAAATAAACAAACGTTGGAATGACGTAAAGAGCCTGGTCAAGAAGAAGGAGGGCAAAAACAGAGAGCTGGCTGCCGTCACCGGCGGAGGGAATCCCGCGCTCTTTAAGACCTTCAAAGCGTGGGAGGAGAAGGTGCGAGTCGTAATACATCCGGAGATCCTCGCCGGATTAGCAGGGGAGTGGAGGCTGGTAAGTACAAACTAATGTATACCAGCACACCGCTATGTACTCACATGCGCAACCACCATGCCACAGCTCCCAGGGACAAACACCCCCATGTCCAGCACACAATACACAACACATCACACACACATGCAACAGACACCACCACACACAGCCCAAACCGAACAACTGTAACATACGTGGGGACATGTGTACACTCAGCCAGCCACGTAACCACCAACAGGTCCCCAAATATGCCAGAAGCGCCACAACGAGCACCCACCACACCCATGTGTCCGCCACAGCTGCACTAACCGACAAGTAACAGGTAAGTGGCAGGAACACAAAGTGCAGTGGGTGGGAGGGTGGACAGCCCAAGTACAACACACACCAGGCCCCAGTCCCACAGCACAGCAAGGAGGAGCATCCCCCACACCCCACAGCCACGTGTCAGCCACCGCAGTGCACAACGACAGCCGAAAGGCAGACATCACGGTCCACAGCAATCGGTGTCAGTGGGTGTCCAGCCACCCCACGACCCACAACACCCCCCACCCCCACAGACCTGCAACATGGAGCACCCCCGCTTAGAGCCATGTGGCATCCAGTACAGTGCACGCACGAACAACTTGCAGGTGGGAAACTGGACAGGGCTGGATTACTGGAGGCATGAGGACCATAACACGACCAACACATGGGACATGTCACGTAGCAGACGAACAC
>CAWUFW010030063.1:2500-12500 GCA_963921515.1 Calotriton arnoldi
CCATCACCCACCAATACCACCACCACCAATACCACCACCACCAATACCAATACCACCACCACCAATACCACCACCACCACCAATACCACCACCACCACCAATACCACCACCACCAATACCACCACCACCACCAATACCACCACCATCACCAATACTCACCACCACCACTACCACCACCAATACCACCACCACCACTACCACCACCACCAACCACCACCACTACCACCACCACCACCACCACCAATACCACCACCACCAATACCACCACCACCACCAATACCACCACCACTACCAATACCCACCACCACCAAT
This sequence comes from Calotriton arnoldi, assembly GCA_963921515.1. Taxonomy (NCBI): domain Eukaryota; kingdom Metazoa; phylum Chordata; class Amphibia; order Caudata; family Salamandridae; genus Calotriton; species Calotriton arnoldi. The sequence goes on from CAWUFW010030063.1 coordinate 2,813, forward strand.
ACCACCACCACCAATACCACCACCAACCAATACCACCACCACCACCAACCACCACCACCAATACCACCACCACCACCAATACCACCCACCACCAATACCACCACCATCACCACCAATACCACCACTCACCACCACCACCAATACCACCACCACCACCAATATCACCCACCACCAATACCATCACTCACCACCAATACCACCACCACCACTACCACCACCACCAATACCACCACCACCACCAATACCACCACCACCAATAACAATCACCACCACCAATACCACTACCACACACCACCACTAACCACCACCACCAATACCCACCACCACCACCAATACCACCACCACCACCAATACCACCACACCATCACACACCAATACCACCACCAATACCCACCACCAATACCACCACCACCAATACCACCACCACCACCATCACCACCCACCACCACCACCCAATACCACCACCACCATCACCACACCACCACCAATACCACCACCACCACCAATACCACCACCAATACCACCACCACCACCAATACCACCACCACCACCAATACCACCACCAATACCACACCACCACCAATACCACCACCACCACCAATACCACCACCACCAATACCACCACCACCAACACCAATACCACCACCAATACCACCACAACCAATGCCACTACCACCAATACCACCACCACCACCACCAATACCACCACCACCACCACCAATACCACCACCACCAATACCACCACCACCACCAATACCACCACCACCACCAATACCACCACCACCAATACCACCACCACCAATACCACCACTCACCACCACGCCACCACCACTGCCACCACCACCACCAATACCACCACCAATACCACACCACCACCAATACCACTACCACCACCACCACCACCACCAATACCAATACCACCACCACCAATACCACCACCAACACCACCAATACCACCACCACCACCACCAATACCACCACCACCACCAATACCACCACCACCAATACCACCACCACCAATACCACCACCACCACCATACTACCACCACCACCAATACCACCACCATCACCACCACCAATACCACCACCACCACCACCACCACTACCAATACCACCACCACCAATACCACCACCACCAATACCACCACCCACCAATACCACACACCACCAATACCATCACCACCACCAATACCACCACCACCAATACCACCACCACCACCACCAATACCACCACCATACCAATACCACCACCACCAATACCACCACCACCACCAATACCACACCACCACCAACACCACCACCACCAATACCACCACCACCACCAACACCAATACCACCACCACCAATACCACCACCACACTACCACCACCAATACCACCACCACCACCAATACCAATACCACCACCACCAATACCAATCCACCACCACCACACACCACCACCAATACCACCACCAACACCAATCACCACCACCACCTACCACTACCACCACACCACCACCACCACCAATACCACCACCAATACCACCACCACCAATACCACCACTCAATACCAATACCACCACCACCAATACCACCACCACCAATACCACCACCAATACCACCACCACCACCAATACCACCACCACATACCACCACCACCAATACCACCACCAACCAATACCACCACCAATACCACCACCACCAATACCACCACCACCAATACCACCACCACCATACCACCACCAATACCACCACCACCAACACCCACCAATACCACCACCACCAACACCACCACCACCAATACCACCACCACCAATACCACCACCACCAATACCACCACCACCACCACCCACCACTACCACCACCAATACCACCACCACCACCAATACCACCACCACCAATCACCACCACCACCACCAATACCACCACCAATACCACTACCACCACCACCAATACCACCACCAATACCACCAATACCACCACCACCAATACCACCACCACCAATACCACCACCACCAATACCAATACCACCACCACCAATACCACCACCACCACCACCACCACTACCACCACCACCAATACCACCACCAATACCACCCACCACCAACCACCACCACCAATACCACCACCACCACATCACCACCAATACCACCACCACCAATACCACACAACCACCACCACCAATACCACCACCACCACCAATACCACCACCACCACCACCACCACCAATACCACCACCACCAATAATCACCACCACCAATACCATCACCACCAATACCACCACCACCACTCAATACCACCACCACCAATACCACCACCACCACCAATACCACCACCACCAATACCACCACCACCACCAACTACCACCACCAATACCACCACCACCAATACCACCACCACCACCAATACCACCACCAATACCACCCACCACCAATACCACCACCAATACCACCACAACACCACCACCAATACCACCACCAACACCAATACCACCACCACCAATACCACACCACCACCACCAATACCACCACCACCACACACCACTACCACCACCACCAATACCACCACCACCAATACCACCACCAATACCAATACCACCACCAATACCAATACCACCACCACCAATACCACCACCAATCACCAATACCACCACCACCAATACCACCACCACCAATACCACCACTACCACCACCACCAATACCACCACCACCAATACCACCACCACCACCACCAATACCACCACCAATACCACCACCACCACCAATACCACCACCAATACCACCACCACCAACACCACCCACCACCAATACCAACACCACCAATACCACCACCACCACCAATACCACCACCACCACCAATACCACCACCACCAATACCACCACCACCACCAACACCACCAACACCACCACCACATACCACCACCACCAATCACCACCACCACCACCAATACACCACCACCACCAATACCACCACCACCACCACTACCACCACCACCACCAATACCACCACCACCAATACCACCACCAATACCACCACCAATACCATCACTACCACCACCACCAATACCAACTACCACCAATACCACCACCACCAACACCACCACCACCAATACCACCACCACCAATACCACCACCACCAATACCACCACCACCAATACCACCACCACCACCAATACCACCACCACCAATACCACCACCAATGCCACCAATACCCACCACCATCACCACTAATACCACCACCACCACCAATACCACCACCAATACACCAACACCACCACCAATACCACCACCACCACCAATACCACCACCAATACCACCACCACACACCAATACCACCACCAATACCACCACCACCACCAATACCACCACCACCAATACCACCACCACCAATACCACCACCACCAATACCACCACCACCACCAATACCACCACCACCACCACCACCAATACCACCACCACCAATACCACCACCACCAATACCACCACCACCAATACCACCACCACCACCAACACCACCCACCAATACCACCACCAATACCACCACTCACCACCACCACCACCACCACCAATACCACCATCACCACCAATACCACTACCACCACCACCACCAATACCACCACCACCATACCAATACCACCACCAACCAATACCACACCACCACCAATACCACCACCACCACCAATACCACCACCACCACCAATACCACCACCACCAATACCACCACCACCACTACCACCACCACCACTACCACCACCAATACCACCACCACCAATACCACTACCACCAATACCACATACCACCACCACCAATACCACCACCACCACCAATACCACTACCACCACCACCACCACCACCACCAATACCACCACCACCACCAATACCACCACCAATACCACCACCACCACCACCACCACCACCACCAACACCACCAACACCACCACCAATACCACACCACCAATACCAACCACCACTACCACCACCACCAATACCACACCACCACCACACACCACCACCACCAATACCACCACCACCAATACCACCACCACCACCACTACTACCACCACCAATACCACCACCACCAATACCACCACCACCAATACCACCACCACCACCACTATCACCACCACCAATACCATCACCACCACCAATACCACCACCACCACCAATACACCACCACCAATACCACCACCACCAATACCACCACCACCACCAATACCACCACCACCAATACCACCACCACCAACACCACCACCACACCACCACCAATACCACCACCACCACCAATACCACCACCACCACCACCAATACCACCACCACCAATACCACCACCAATACCACCACCACACACCAATACCACCACCACCAATACCACCACCACCAATACCACCACCACCACCACCACCAATACCACCACCACCAATACCACCACCACCAATACCACCACCACCACCACCACCACACACCACCACCACCAATACTCACCACCAACACCACTACCACCACCACCAATACCACCACCACCAATACCACCACCACCACTCACCAACACCACCACCACCAATACCACCACCAATACCAATACCACCACCACCACCACCACCACCACCACCAATACCAACACCACCACCACACACCACTACCACCACCACCAATCACCACCAATACCACCACCACCAATACCACCACCACCAATACCACCACCACCAATACCACCACCACCACCACCACCACCACTAATACCACCACCACCAATACCACCACCACCACCACCACCAATACCACCACCACCACCACACCACCACCACCACCACCAATACCACCACCCACCAATACCACCACCACCAATACCACCACCACCACTACCAATACCACCACCAATACCATCACCACCAATACCACCACCAATACCACCACCACCATCACTACCACCACCACCAACTACCACCAATACCACCACCAATACCACCACCACCAATACCACCACCACCACCACCAATACCACCACCACCACCACCACCAATACCACCACCACCACCAATACCACCACCAACACCACCACCACCACCACCACCAATACCACACACCACCAATACCACTCACCACCACCACCAATACCACCACCAATACCACCACCACCACCACCACCACTACCACCACCACCACCACCAATACCACCACCACTACCACTACCACCACCACCAATACCACCACCACCAATACCACCACCACCAATACCACCACCACCAATACCACCATCACACCACCACCAATACCACCACCATCAATACCACCACCAATACCACCACACTACCACCAATACCACCACCACCACCACCAATACCACCACCACCAATACCAATCACCACTACCACCAATACCACCACCAGCTATCACCACCACCAATACCAATACCACCACCACCACCATACCAACCACCACCAATACCACCACCACCACCACCACCACCAATACCACCACCACCAATACCACCACCACCAATACTCACCACTACCACCACCACCAATACCACCACCACCACCACCACCAATACCACCACCAATACCCACCACCACCAATACCACCACCACCAATACCACCACCACCAACACCACCACCAATACCACCACCAATCACCACCACCAATACCCACCACCAATACCACCACCACCAACACCAATACCACCAATACCATCACCACCAATACCACCACCACCAATACCCACCAATACCACCACCACCACCCACCACCAATACCACCACCACCAATACCACCACCACCACCAATACCACCACCACCAATACTAATACCACCACCAATACCACCACCACCACCAATACCACCACCACCAATACCACCACCACCACCAATACCACCACCACCAATACCACCACCACCACATACCACCACCACCACCAATACCACTACCACCACCACCACCAATACCACCACCACCACCACCACCACCAATACCACCACCACCACCAATATCACCACCACCAATACCACCACCACCACCAATACCACCATCACCACCAATACCACCACCAATACCACCACCACCACTACCACCACCACCACCAATACCACCACCACCACTCAATACCACCACCACCAATACCACCACCACCACTACCACACCACCACACACCACCACCACCACCAATCACCACCACCACCAATACCACCACCACCAATACCACCACCACCACCAATCATACCACCACCACCACCACACCAATACCACCACCACCAATCCACCAATACCACCACCACCAATACCACACACCAATACCACCACCACCAATACCACCACCAACCACCACCAATACCACCACCACCAATACCACCACCACCACCATACCACCACCAATACCACACCACCACCAATACCACCACCACCACCAATACCACCACCAATACCACCACCACCACCACCACCACCACTCAACACCATCACCACCACCACCACCAACACCACCACCACCACCACCACCAATACCAATACCACCACCACCAATACCACCCACCAACACCAATACCACCACCACCAATACCACCACCAATACCAATACCACCACCACCACCAATACCACCACCACCACCACACACCACCACCACCACCACCACCAATACCACCACCACCAATCACCACCACCAATACCACCACCACACTACCACCACCACCAATACCACCACCACCAATACCACCACCAATACCAATACCCACCACCAATACCCACCACCACCAATACCACCACCACCACCAATACCACCACCAATACCACCACCACCAATACCACCACCACCACTACCAACCACCACCAATACCACCACCACCAATACCACCACCACCACCAATACCACCACCACCAATACCACCACCAATACCACCACCACCACCAATACCATCCACCACCCACCACTACCACCACCACCACCAACACCACCACCAACATCACCACCACTACCACCAATACCACCACCCACCACCAACACCACCACCACCAATACCACCACCACCAATACCACCACCACCACCACCACCAACACCACCAACCATCACCAATACCACCACCACCAATACCACACCACCACCAATACCACCACCACCAATACCACCACCACCACCACCAATACCACCACCAATACCAATACCACCACCACCAATACCACCACCACCAATACCACCACCACCACCAATACCACCACCACCAATACCACCACCACCAATACCAATCACCACCAATACCACCACCACTCAACACCACCACCAATACCACCACCACCACCACCAATACCACCACCACCAATACCACCACCACCACCACCACTAATCACCACCACCCACCACCAATACCACCACCACACACCACCACCACTACCACTACCACCACCAATACCACCACTAATACCACCACCACCAATACCACCACCACCACCAATACCACCACCACCACCAATACCACCACCAATACCAATACCACCACCTACACCACCACCACCACCACCAATACCACCACCACTACACACCACCACCAATACCACCACCACCACCACCAATACCACCACCACCACCACCAACACCACCACCACCACCACCACCCACCACCATCACCACCACCAATACCAACACCACCACCACCAATACCACACCACCAATACCACCACCATCACCAATACCACCACCACCACCAATACCACCACCACCACCAATATCACCACCACCACCACCATCACCACCACCAATACCACCACCACCACCAATACCACCACCACCAATACCACCACCACCAATACCACCACCACCACTCACCAATACCACCACCACTACCACCACCACCACCAATACACCACCACCAATACCACCACTCACATACCACCACCACCACCACCAATACTCACCACCACCAATACCAATACCACCACCACCAATACCACCACCACCAATCACCACCACCACCACCAATACCACCACCACCACCACCACCACCACCAATACCACCACCACCAATACCACCACCAATACCACCACCACCATACCACCACCACCAATACCAATACCACCACCAATACCACCACCACCACCACCAATACCACCACCAATCCATCACCACCACCAATACCACCACCACCAATACCACCACCACTACCACCACACCAATACCACCACTACCAATGCCACCACCACCAATACCACCACCACCAATACCACCACCACCACCACCACCACCACCAATACCACTCACCACCAATACCACCACCACCACATACACTACCACCACCACCAATCCACCACTACCAATACACACCACCACCAATACCACCACCACCATACCAATACCACCACCACCAATACCACCACCACCACCACCACCACCACCACACCACCAATACCACCACCACCAATACCACCACCCACCACCACTACCAACCACCACCAATACCACCACCAATACCACCACCACCAATACCACTCACCAATACTCACCAATACCATCACCACCACCACCAATACCAATACCACCACCACCACCACCAATACCACACCACCAATACCACCACCACTACCAATACCACCACCACCACCAATACACCACCAATACCACCCACCACCAATACCACCACCACCACCAATACCACCACCACCACCAATACCACCACCACCACCACTACCACCACCACTACCATCCACCACCAATACCACCACCACCACCAATACCACCACCACCAATACCACCACCACCACCAATACCACCACCATCATACCACCACCACCACCACCACCAATACCACCACCACCACCAATACCAATACCACCACCACCAATACCACATCACCACCACCAATACCACCACCACCAATACCAATACCACCACCACCAATACCACCACCACCAATACTACCACCACCACCAATACCACCACCAATACCACCACCACCAATACCACCACCACCACCAACACCACCCACCAATACCACCACCACCACCAATACCACCACCACCACCAATACCACCACCACCACCAATACCACCACCACCACCACCAATACCACCACCACCACCAATACCACCACCACCAATACCACCACCACCAATACCACCACCACCACCAATACCACCACCACCAATACCACCACCACCAATACCACCACCACCACCACCAATACCACTACTACCACCACCACCAATACACCCACCAACAATACCACCACCAATACCACCACCACCACCAATACCACCACCACCAATACCACCACCAATACCACCACCACCACCAATACCACCACCACCACCAATACCACCACCACTACCAATACCACCACCAATACCACCACACACCACCACCACCATACCACCACCAATACCACCACCACCACCACCACCACCACCACCAATACCACCACCATCACCAATACCACCACCACCAATACCACCACCAATACCACCACCACCAATACCACCACACCACCACCACCAATACCACCACCACCACCAATACCACCACCAATACCACCACCACCACCACCAATACCACCAATACCACCACCACCACATACCACCAATACCACCACCACCACCAATACCACCACCACCACCACCAATACCACCACCACCAATACCACCACCACCACCAATACCCACCACCACCACTACCAATACCACCACCAATACCACCACCACCAATACCACCACCAATACCACCACCA
>CAWUFW010030063.1:15000-17907 GCA_963921515.1 Calotriton arnoldi
TACCACCACCAATACCAATACCAACACCACCACTAATACCACCACCACCAATACCACCACCACCAATACCACCACCAATACCACTCACCACCACCAATACCACCACCACCACCACCACCACCACCAATACCACCACCACCACCACATACCACCACCACCAATACACCACCAACACCACCACCACCACCAATACCACCAATACCAACACCACCACCACCAATACCACCACCACCAATACCACCACCACCAATACCACCACCACCAATACCACCACCACCACCAATACCACCACCAATACCACCCACCACCAATACCACCACCACCAATACCACCACCACCAATACCACACACCACCACCAATACCACCACCACCAATACCACCACCACCAATACCAACCACCACCAATACCAGCACCACCACCAATACCACCACCAATACCACCACCACCACCAATACCACCACCACCAATACCCACCACCACCAATACCACCACCACCACCACCACCAACACCACCACCAATACCAACACCACCACCACCACCATCACCACCACCACCACCAATACCACCACCACCAATACCACTCACCACCAATACCACCACCACCACCACCAATACCACCACCACCAACACCAATACCACCACCACCACCACCACCACCACCACCACCACCACCACCACCAATACCACCACCATCACCACCACCACCAATACCACCATCACCACCAATACCACCACCACCACCACCACCATACCACCACCAATACCACCACCACCAATCACCACCAACACCACCAACACCAGCACCACCAATACCACCACCACCAATACCAACACCACCACCAATACCACCACCACCACCACCACCAATACCACCACCAATCACCACCACCAATACCACCACCACCACCAACAATACCACCACCACCACCACCAATACCACCACCACCACCACCACCACCACCACCACCAATACCACCACCAATACCACCACTACCACCACCACCACCAATACCACCACCACTACTACCACCACTACCACCCACCAATACCACCACCAACACCACCACCAATGCCACCACCACCACCACCACCACCAATACCACCACCATACCAATACCACCACCAATACCACCAATACCACCACCACCACCACCACCACCAATACCACCACCCACCACCAATACCACCACCACCAATACCACCACCACCAATACCACCACCAATACCAATACCACCACCACCACTACACACCACCACCAATACCACCACCACCACCAATACCACCACCACCAATACCACCACCACCAATACCACCACCACCAATACCACCACCACCACCAATACCACCCACCAATACACCACCACCAATACCACCACCCAATACCACACACCACCACCATACCACCACCACCAATACCACCCACCACCAATACCCACCACCATCCACCACCACTACCACCACCACCAATACCACCACCACCAATACCACCACCACCACCACTACCACCACCAATACCACCACCACCAATACCATCCACCACCACCAATACCACCACCACTACCACCACCACCACCAATACCACCACCACCAATACCACCACCACCACCACCACCACCACCATCACCACCACCAATACCACCACCAATACCACCACCACCATCACCACCACCACCACCACCACCACCCACCACCAATACCACCACCACCACCAATACCACCACCACCAATACCAATACCACTACCACCACCACCAATACCACCACCACCAATACCACCATCACCACCACCACCACCAATACCACCACCACCACACACCACCACCAATACCACCAATACCACCACCACCACCAATACCACCACCACCAACACCACCACCACCAATACCACCAATACCACCACCAATACCACCACCACCAATACCACCACCGCACACACACCACCACCAATACCACCACCACTACCACCACCAATACCACCACCAATACCACCACTACCACCAATACCAACACCACCAATACCACCACCACCAATACCACCACCACCACCAATACCACCACCAATACCACACACTACCACCACCAATACCACCACCACCACCAATACCACCACCACCAACACCAATACCACCACCACCAATGCCACCCACCACCAACACACCACCACCAATACTACCACCACCACCACCAATACCACCACCACCACCAATACCACCACCACCACCACCACTACCACCACCAATACCACCACCAATACCACCACCACCACCAATACCACCACCACCACCACCACCACCACCACCAATACACCACCACCACCACACACCACATACCACCACCACCCACCAATACCACCACCACCACCAATACCACCACCACCACCACCAACACCACCACCAATACCACCACCACCACCAATACCACCACCAATACCACCACCACCAATACCACCACCACCAATACCACCACCACCAATACCACCACCACCAATACCAATATCACCACCAATCACTAACCACCACCACCACCAATACCACCTCCACCAATACCACCACCACCACCACCAATACCACCACTACCACCACCAATACCACCACCACCAATACCACCACCACCACCAATACCACCACCACCACCAATACCACCACCACCAATACCACCACCACCAATACCACCACTCAATACCACCACCACCACCAATACCACCACCACCACCAACCACCTCACCACCACCAATACCAATACCACCACCACTCACCACCACCAATACCACCACCACCACACACCACCAATACCACTACCACCACCAATACCACACCACCACCAATACCACCACCACCAATACCACCACCAACACCAATACCACCACCACCAATACCACCACCAACAACACTACCAACCACCACC
>CAWUFW010030064.1:0-17906 GCA_963921515.1 Calotriton arnoldi
ACAAATAAAAAAAAAAATTTTTTTTAAACTGATGACATCACTCATGACATCTCAAATGACATCACTGATGACATCATCCAGTGACTGTGTGTTTCTGTAAAATTTAAATATGTTTTATATATATGCCAAGGTGTATTGATGAATGAGAGGGTGTATAAGTGTCTGGATGAAGGATTTAGTAGGTGCGTGACTGACTGTATAAGTGAGTGATTAAATGTGTCTTACTGAATGCATGGGTTAGTGACTAAACTGTCTGAATGTGTGTATCAGTATGTCTGTTGTTGTGTAAGCTGCTGCATGTGATGGTCAGTAGCTACATGAGTGTCTATATGGGTTATTGATTGGTTGCCTGAGTATTTGTATAGGAGACTGAGTGTGTGTGTGGGTGGGTGGGGGGTGTGTGACTCTGTGCATAGATGTGTGAGTGGTTGATTCACTGGGTGTATGGGTTCAAGAGTGCATGTGGAAACAGCTGTATGGGCGGGTGAGTGTGTATATGGGTGAGAAATTAGATGTCTCAGTGTACATGTCCAAGTAACTACATATGTAAAAGGCAGTGTATGTGAGAGTTGGAGTATATAAATGACTATACGTGAGAGTCAGTGATTGTGAGAGTGGCTGTATGGATGAGTGTATCAGTGATTGTATAAGAGAGTAAGTATGTGTTAGTATATGTTTTAATAAGTGAGGTGGTGTGTGTATAACTTTATAGGTAAGGAAATGGGAGTGTGATTGATTCTTTGCATGACTGACTAAGTGTGTGAGTAACTCTGGATATGTGGCAGTGTGTGAGCGTGTCCCCCCATCCCTAGGCCACTATTGGCCCCGGGGACCCCATCCCCCGGGGCCGGCCTGCCTTTTTTTTTTCTTCTTAATTTGGAGGGGGCCGAGTGGCCCCCCTCCCGGGCCACTTCTGGCCCCGGGGACCCCATTCCCTGGGACCTGGCCAGCCTTTTTATATATATATATTTTTTTTTTGGAGGGGGGTCGCGTGGCCCCCCTCCTTAGGCCAATTATGGCCCCGGGGACCCCATCCCCCGGGGCCGGCCTTTCTGTTTTTTTTTATTTTTCTAATTAAAATCACAGAGTAGGAGGGCTGCGTGGCCCCCCTCCCGGGCCACTTCCGGCACTGGGGACCCCATCCCCCGGGGCCTGGCCTCTCCATTGGGGACCATGGGGGAGCCCCAATGCCCCCACGGTCCCGCCGGCTCCCCGCCTCCTGCGGGAGCCGGCATTGCTTTTGCACAAGGGGAACTGCAGACATGCAGCTCCCCTTGTGCAAAAGTAATCCTGCTTTGCTTCATTGAAGCAAGAGCAGGTTTTCCTGCTCTCGCTTCAATGAAGCAAAGCAGTGTTTGCTATGACAGCAATGTCCCGGGGGTGGGCACCCCGGGACATTGCAGGTGCTGGCCCTGGGGGGTGGTGGTCCCCAGGGCCATCAAGGGCTCCAGGAGGGGGACCGCGTGGCCCCCCTCCCATGTGTTTAAAGCCCCAGGGAGGTGGTGGTCCCTGGGGCAGTGTGGGGGCGCGTGCCCCCGCACATAAATTATTAGGGGTGGCGGTCCCCGGGGCTGTGGGGGCCCCCACGGGCCTCATACCATAATTTGGCATGCCCCCGGGACCTGGCCCACCTGGGGGCTTTTTAACAAACGAAGCGCGGGAGACCGCGCTTCGTTTTTTTTTTATAATTACGGCCGGATTCGAATTCGGACGAAATTATTTTTTAAAAAAATGCTTTTTTTGGTCAGGGTCAGGCCTAGGGGGTCAGGGTGTTTCTACCCTGCCCCATTTTCTTGTTTTATACCTTTTTTTTACTCTTTTCTTGTGACTCGGTTACCAGTAGGTAGTTATAGTTAGAACCTAGTTTCCATAGGAAAAGTGTTTTTTAATTTGCCAATATCTTTGGCGCCGGTTGACGAATCTTTGCGAAATTTTCAAAACTAATGGGTCAGCCCTCTCAGTTTCTCTGTTACAATTTTTAGGGTGATTCGTGAAGCGGGGCCGAGAAAAAGGGGGTCCCAAAGCCCGTTTTCATCATGTTAATTTCCATAGGAAATTTTGGAACAGGCTACAGCCCGAGCTGCTGAACGGAATTACACCAAATTTGACAAAAAGGTAGCTCTTGGTTCAGAAAGCGCCCTTTTTTTAAATGGTGTAAATCCGTTCAGTAGTTTTTGAAATATTAAAGGAAAAAGAAATATAGATATCTGGGTGGAGCCTAACCACACATCTCCTCCCCAGCACGAGCTTCATTCTAATTGGCTGCCAACACTCCAAACCAGGAAGTGTTGGCAGCCATCTTGTGCCTCGCATCGAGTGAAAATCAAAAAGGTGAGACATACATTGCAAACAAGAAAAGGGGGCAGGGTAAAAAAAACCTGACCCCCCAGGCCTGCTCAAAAAAAGCATTTTCTTTTTAATTTTTGGGCGGGGTCGCGCCGGTGCGCAAATCCGTCCGAAAATTTAAAAAATGAAGCGCGGGCTTCCGCGCTTCATTTTTAAAAGCCCCCGGGTGTGCCAGGTCCCGGGGGCAATTTGATATATGTAGCGGGGGCCCCCGCAGCCCCGGGGACCGCCACCTCCCTGGGGCTTTCTAATTTATTCGTGGGGGCACGTGGCCCCCTGCAAGCCCGGGGACCGCCACCTCCCCGGGGCTTCAAATCAATAAGGGCGGGGTGGCCTCGCGGCCCCCCCAAGCCCCAGGGACTGCTACCTCCCTGGGGATTTAATTCAATAAGGACAGGGGGGCCTCGCGGGCCCCCCCAAGCCCCGGGGACCACCACCTCCCCGGGGCTTTAATTCAATAAGGACGGGGGGCCTCGCGGGCCCCCCCAAGCCCCAGGGACCTCCACCTCCCTGGGGCTGTAACAAGTAATTAGTGTGGGGGTTCGAGCCCCCAACACTGCCCCGGGGACCACCACCTCCCGGGGCACTCTATATTTAAATACGGGGGTCCATTACGGAGCCCCGGGGACCACCACCTCCCCGGGGCTTTAGAAACGTTGGGAGGGAGGCCGCGCGGCCCCCCTCCTGGAGCCCTTGATGGCCCTGGGGACTGCCACCCCCCAGGGCCGGCTCTTGCAATGTCCCGGGTTGACCCCCCAGAACATTGCTGTTTGCTATGGAAGGGCGGGAGCACGGCTCCCGCCCTGTCATAGCAAACTCTGCTTCGGTTTTTGGCAGGTTTCCTGCTCTCGCTTCCAAAAACCGAAGCAGAATTGTTTTTGCCGCAAGGGGAGCTGCATGTTAGCAGCTCCCCTGTGCAAGCAATGCCGGCTCCCACAGGAGGCGGGGAGCCGGTGGGACCGTGGAGGCATTGGGGCTCCCCCACGGTCCCCAACAGTGAGGCCAGGCCCCAGGGGATGGGGTCCCTGGGGCCAGAAGTAGCCCGGGAGGGGGCCACACGGCCCCCCTCCCCTTTATTTTTATTTTTTTAAATGGCCGGGCCCCTGGGGATGGGGTCCCCGGGGCCAATAGGGGCCTGAGGAGGGGGGCCACGCAGCCCCCCTCTAAAATTAAAAATAAAGGGTGGCCAGGCCTCAGGGATGGGGTCCCCAGGGCCAGAAGTGGCCTAGGGCCGTAATTAAATAAAAAATGGAAGGCCAGGCCCCGGAGGATTGGGTCCCCGGGGCTAAAGGTGGGCCAGGGAAGAGTGGCCACACAGCCCCCTCCCATATAACATAAAAAAACATAAAAAACAAGGCCGTGCCCCGGGGGATGGTGTCCCCGGGACCAAAATCGGCCTCAGGAGGGGGGCCGTGCGGCCCCCTTCCCGTTTTTTTTTTTAATGTGGCAGGCCCTGGGGGATGGGGTCCCCAGGGCCCAAAAATAAATTAAAAGAAGGGGGGCCACACAGCCCCCCTTCTAACAAAAATAAATAAAAAAAGCCGGCATCTCGCCGGAGGCACGGCCCCTCCCTGCACCACTCTGCAAACGCGCCCCCTGGTGCATAACACACAAGATGATGGACGGAATGTTGCACATTGGCAAACATTCACCCCCAGTCACAGATCTGGGTTTAATCCATCGTTATTTTGCTTCACCACGCCACCCCAGTTCAGACATAGCCATATGCAAATCAGTCTTGACCCTGTGCCTCATGGGAACAGTCCAGACCGAACTGCCAAGCCATGTCTTCCCTGGACCGGAATCAAGCATCCTAGGACCGGTTTCGGGCTTTCAGCCCTCATCAGCCAGGATAGCTTGACTCCAGTGGCGTAGTGAGCACGGGACCCACGTCTGGGCATACCCTTCCCACTTAGGGCGAAATGCAAAACACACAAGATGATGGACGGAATGTTGCACATTGGCAAACATTCACCCCCAGTCACAGATCTGGGTTTAATCCATCGTTATTTTGCTTCACCACGCCACCCCAGTTCAGACATAGCCATATGCAAATCAGTCTTGACCCTGTGCCTCATGGGAACAGTCCAGACCGAACTGCCAAGCCATGTCTTCCCTGGACCAGAATCAAGCATCCTAGGACCGGTTTCGGGCTTTCAGGCCTCATCAGCCAGGATAGCTTGACTCCAGTGGCGTAGTGAGCACGGGACCCATGTCTGGGCATACCCTTCCCACTTAGGGCGAAATGCAAAACACACAAGATGATGGACGGAATGTTGCACATTGGCAAACATTCACCCACAGTCACAGATCTGGGTTTAATCCATCGTTATTTTGCTTCACCACGCCACCCCAGTTCAGACATAGCCATGCAAATCAGTCTTGACCCTGTGCCTCATGGGAACAGTCCAGACCGAACTGCCAAGCCATGTCTTCCCTGGACCGGAATCAAGCATCCTAGGACCGGTTTCGGGCTTTCAGCCCTCATCAGCCAGGATAGCTTGACTCCAGTGGCGTAGTGAGCACGGGACCCACGTCTGGGCATACCCTTCCCACTTAGGGCGAAATGCAAAACACACAAGATGATGGACGGAATGTTGCACATTGGCAAACATTCACCCACAGTCACAGATCTGGGTTTAATCCATCGTTATTTTGCTTCACCACGCCACCCCAGTTCAGACATAGCCATATGCAAATCAGTCTTGACCCTGTGCCTCATGGGAACAGTCCAGACCGAACTGCCAAGCCATGTCTTCCCTGGACCGGAATCAAGCATCCTAGGACCGGTTTCGGGCTTTCAGCCCTCATCAGCCAGGATAGCTTGACTCCAGTGGCGTAGTGAGCACGGGACCCACGTCTGGGCATACCCTTCCCACTTAGGGCGAAATGCAAAACACACAAGATGATGGATGGAATGTTGCACATTGGCAAACATTCACCCCCAGTCACAGATCTGGGTTTAATCCATCGTTATTTTGCTTCACCACGCCACCCCAGTTCAGACATAGCCAAATGCAAATCAGTCTTGACCCTGTGCCTCATGGGAACAGTCCAGACCGAATTGCCAAGCCATGTCTTCCCTGGACCGGAATCAAGCATCCTAGGACCGGTTTCAGGCTTTCAGCCCTCATCAGCCAGGATAGCTTGACTCCAGTGGCGTAGTGAGCACGGGACCCACGTCTGGGCATACCCTTCCCACTTAGGGCGAAATGCAAAACACACAAGATGATGGATGGAATGTTGCACATTGGCAAACATTCACCCCCAGTCACAGATCTGGGTTTAATCCATCATTATTTTGCTTCACCACACCACCCCAGTTCAGACATAGCCATATGCAAATCAGTCTTGACCCTGTGCCTCATGGGAACAGTCCAGACCGAACTGCCAAGCCATGTCTTCCCTGGACCGGAATCAAGCATCCTAGGACCGGTTTCGGGCTTTCAGCCCTCATCAGCCAGGATAGCTTGACTCCAGTGGCGTAGTGAGCACGGGACCCACGTCTGGGCATACCCTTCCCACTTAGAGGCGAAATGCAAAACACACAAGATGATGGACGGAATGTTGCACATTGGCAAACATTCACCCCCAGTCACAGATCTAGGTTTAATCCATCGTTATTTTGCTTCACCACGCCACCCCAGTTCAGACATAGCCATATGCAAATCAGTCTTGACCCTGTGCCTCATGGGAACAGTCCAGACCGAACTGCCAAGCCATGTCTTCCCTGGACCGGAATCAAGCATCCTAGGACCGGTTTCGGGCTTTCAGCCCTCATCAGCCAGGATAGCTTGACTCCAGTGGCGTAGTGAGCACGGGACCCACGTCTGGGCATACCCTTCCCACTTAGGGGCGAAATGCAAAACACACAAGATGATGGACGGAATGTTGCACATTGGCAAACATTCACCCCCAGTCACAGATCTAGGTTTAATCCATCGTTATTTTGCTTCACCACGCCACCCCAGTTCAGACATAGCCATATGCAAATCAGTCTTGACCCTGTGCCTCATGGGAACAGTCCAGACCGAACTGCCAAGCCATGTCTTCCCTGGACCGGAATCAAGCATCCTAGGACCGGTTTCGGGCTTTCAGCCCTCATCAGCCAGGATAGCTTGACTCCAGTGGCGTAGTGAGCACGGGACCCACGTCTGGGCATACCCTTCCCACTTAGGGCGAAATGCAAAACACACAAGATGATGGACGGAATGTTGCACATTGGCAAACATTCACCCCCAGTCACAGATCTGGGTTTAATCCATCGTTATTTTGCTTCACCATGCCACCCCAGTTCAGACATAGCCATATGCAAATCAGTCTTGACCCTGTGCCTCATGGGAACAGTCCAGACCGAACTGCCAAGCCATGTCTTCCTTGGACCGGAATCAAGCATCCTAGGACCGTTTCGGGCTTTCAGCCCTCATCAGCCAGGATAGCTTGACTCCAGTGGTGTAGTGAGCACGGGACCCATGTCTGGGCATACCCTTCCCACTTAGGGCGAAATGCAAAACACACAAGATGATGGACGGAATGTTGCACATTGGCAAACATTCACCCCCAGTCACAGATCTGGGTTTAATCCATCGTTATTTTGCTTCACCACGCCACCCCAGTTCAGACATAGCCATATGCAAATCAGTCTTGACCCTGTGCCTCATGGGAACAGTCCAGACCGAACTGCCAAGCCATGTCTTCCCTGGACCGGAATCAAGCATCCTAGGACCGGTTTCGGGCTTTCAGCCCTCATCAGCCAGGATAGCTTGACTCCAGTGGCGTAGTGAGCACGGGACCCACGTCTGGGCATACCCTTCCCACTTAGGGCGAAATGCAAAACACACAAGATGATGGACGGAATGTTGCACATTGGCAAACATTCACCCCCAGTCACAGATCTGGGTTTAATCCATCGTTATTTTGCTTCACCACGCCACCCCAGTTCAGACATAGCCATATGCAAATCAGTCTTGACCCTGTGCCTCATGGGAACAGTCCAGACCGAACTGCCAAGCCAATTCTTCCCTGGACCGGAATCAAGCATCCTAGGACCGGTTTCGGGCTTTCAGCCCTCATCAGCCAGGATAGCTTGACTCCAGTGGCGTAGTGAGCACGGGACCCATGTCTGGGCATACCCTTCCCACTTAGGGCGAAATGCAAAACACACAAGATGATGGACGGAATGTTGCACATTGGCAAACATTCACCCCAGTCACAGATCTGGGTTTAATCCATCGTTATTTTGCTTCACCACGCCACCCCAGTTCAGACATAGCCATATGCAAATCAGTCTTGACCCTGTGCCTCATGGGAACAGTCCAGACCGAACTGCCAAGTCATGTCTTCCCTGGACCGGAATCAAGCATCCTAGGACAGGTTTCGGGCTTTCAGCCCTCATCAGCCAGGATAGCTTGACTCCAGTGGCGTAGTGAGCACGGGACCCACGTCTGGGCATACCCTTCCCACTTAGGGGCGAAAATGCAAAACACACAAGATGATGGACGGAATGTTGCACATTGGCAAACATTCACCCCCAGTTACAGATCTGGGTTTAATCCATCGCTATTTTGCTTCACCACGCCACCCCAGTTCAGACATAGCCATATGCAAATCAGTCTTGACCCTGTGCCTCATGGGAACAGTCCAGACCGAACTGCCAAGCCATGTCTTCCCTGGACCGGAATCAAGCATCCTAGGACCGGTTTCGGGCTTTCAGCCCTCATCAGCCAGGATAGCTTGACTCCAGTGGCGTAGTGAGCACGGGACCCACGTCTGGGCATACCCTTCAGACTTAGGGCGAAATGCAAAACACACAAGATGATGGATGGAATGTTGCACATTGGCAAACATTCACCCCCAGTCACAGATCTGGGTTTAATCCATCGTTATTTTTGCTTCACCACGCCACCCCAGTTCAGACATAGCCATATGCAAATCAGTCTTGACCCTGTGCCTCATGGGAACAGTCCAGACCGAACTGCCAAGCCATGTCTTCCCTGGACCGGAATCAAGCATCCTAGGACCGGTTTCAGGCTTTCAGCCCTCATCAGCCAGGATAGCTTGACTCCAGTGGCGTAGTGAGCACGGGACCCACGTCTGGGCATACCCTTCCCACTTAGGGCGAAATGCAAAACACACAAGATGATGGATGGAATGTTGCACATTGGCAAACATTCACCCCAGTCACAGATCTGGGTTTAATCCATCGTTATTTTGCTTCACCACGCCACCCCAGTTCAGACATAGCCATATGCAAATCAGTCTTGACCCTGTGCCTCATGGGAACAGTCCAGACCGAACTGCCAAGCCATGTCTTCCCTGGACCGGAATCAAGCATCCTAGGACCGGTTTCGGGCTTTCAGCCATCATCAGCCAGGATAGCTTGACTCCAGTGGCGTAGTGAGCACGGGACCCACGTCTGGGCATACCCTTCCCACTTAGGGCGAAATGCAAAACACACAAGATGATGGACGGAATGTTGCACATTGGCAAACATTCACCCCCAGTCACAGATCTGGGTTTAATCCATCGTTATTTTGCTTCACCACGCCACCCCAGTTCAGACATAGCCATATGCAAATCAGTCTTGACCCTGTGCCTCATGGGAACAGTCCAGACCGAACTGCCAAGCCATGTCTTCCCTGGACCGGAATCAAGCATCCTAGGACCGGTTTCGGGCTTTCAGCCCTCATCAGCCAGGATAGCTTGACTCCAGTGGCGTAGTGAGCACGGGACCCACGTCTGGGCATACCCTTCCCACTTAGGGCGAAATGCAAAACACACAAGATGATG
Organism: Calotriton arnoldi; assembly: GCA_963921515.1. Taxonomy (NCBI): domain Eukaryota; kingdom Metazoa; phylum Chordata; class Amphibia; order Caudata; family Salamandridae; genus Calotriton; species Calotriton arnoldi. The sequence goes on from CAWUFW010030064.1 coordinate 9,136, forward strand.
GACGGAATGTTGCACATTGGCAAACATTCACCCCCAGTCACATATCTGGGTTTAATCCATCGTTATTTTGCTTCACCACGCCACCCCAGTTCAGACATAGCCATATGCAAATCAGTCTTGACCCTGTGCCTCATGGGAACAGTCCAGACCGAACTGCCAAGCCATGTCTTCCCTGGACCGGAATCAAGCATCCTAGGACCGGTTTCGGGCTTTCAGCCCTCATCACCCAGGATAGCTTGACTCCAGTGGCGTAGTGAGCACGGGACCCACGTCTGGGCATACCCTTCCCACTTAGGGCGAAATGCAAAACACACAAGATGATGGATGGAATGTTGCACATTGGCAAACATTCACCCCCAGTCACAGATCTGGGTTTAATCCATCGTTATTTTGCTTCACCACGCCACCCCAGTTCAGACATAGCCATATGCAAATCAGTCTTGACCCTGTGCCTCATGGGAACAGTCCAGACCGAACTGCCAAGCCATGTCTTCCCTGGACCGGAATCAAGCATCTTAGGACCGGTTTCAGGCTTTCAGCCCTCATCAGCCAGGATAGCTTGACTCCAGTGGCGTAGTGAGCACGGGACCCACGTCTGGGCATACCCTTCCCACTTAGGGCGAAATGCAAAACACACAAGATGATGGATGGAATGTTGCACATTGGCAAACATTCACCCCAGTCACAGATCTGGGTTTAATCCATCGTTATTTTGCTTCACTACGCCACCCCAGTTTAGACATAGCCATATGCAAATCAGTCTTGACCCTGTGCCTCATGGGAACAGTCCAGACCGAACTGCCAAGCCATGTCTTCCCTGGACCGGAATCAAGCATCCTAGGACCGGTTTCGGGCTTTCAGCCCTCATCAGCCAGGATAGCTTGACTCCAGTGGCGTAGTGAGCACGGGACCCACGTCTGGGCATACCCTTCCCACTTAGGGCGAAATGCAAAACACACAAGATGATGGACGGAATGTTGCACATTGGCAAGCATTCACCCCCAGTCACAGATCTGGGTTTAATCCATCGTTATTTTTCTTCACCATGCCACCCCAGTTCAGACATAGCCATATGCAAATCAGTCTTGACCCTGTGCCTCATGGGAACAGTCCAGACCGAACTGCCAAGCCATGTCTTCCTTGGACCGGAATCAAGCATCCTAGGACCGTTTCGGGCTTTCAGCCCTCATCAGCCAGGATAGCTTGACTCCAGTGGTGTAGTGAGCACGGGACCCATGTCTGGGCATACCCTTCCCACTTAGGGCGAAATGCAAAACACACAAGATGATGGACGGAATGTTGCACATTGGCAAACATTCACCCCCAGTCACAGATCTGGGTTTAATCCATCGTTATTTTGCTTCACCACGCCACCCCAGTTCAGACATAGCCATATGCAAATCAGTCTTGACCCTGTGCCTCATGGGAACAGTCCAGACCGAACTGCCAAGCCATGTCTTCCCTGGACCGGAATCAAGTATCCTAGGACCGGTTTCGGGCTTTCAGCCCTCATCAGCCAGGATAGCTTGACTCCAGTGGCGTAGTGAGCACGGGACCCACGTCTGGGCATACCCTTCCCACTTAGGGCGAAATGCAAAACACACAAGATGATGGACGGAATGTTGCACATTGGCAAACATTCACCCCCAGTCACAGATCTGGGTTTAATCCATCGTTATTTTGCTTCACCACGCCACCCCAGTTCAGACATAGCCATATGCAAATCAGTCTTGACCCTGTGCCTCATGGGAACAGTCCAGACCGAACTGCCAAGCCAATTCTTCCCTGGACCGGAATCAAGCATCCTAGGACCGGTTTCGGGCTTTCAGCCCTCATCAGCCAGGATAGCTTGACTCCAGTGGCGTAGTGAGCACGGGACCCATGTCTGGGCATACCCTTCCCACTTAGGGCGAAATGCAAAACACACAAGATGATGGACGGAATGTTGCACATTGGCAAACATTCACCCCCAGTCACAGATCTGGGTTTAATCCATCGTTATTTTGCTTCACCACGCCACCCCAGTTCAGACATAGCCATATGCAAATCAGTCTTGACCCTGTGCCTCATGGGAACAGTCCAGACCGAACTGCCAAGCCATGTCTTCCCTGGACCGGAATCAAGTATCCTAGGACCGGTTTCGGGCTTTCAGCCCTCATCAGCCAGGATAGCTTGACTCCAGTGGCGTAGTGAGCACGGGACCCACGTCTGGGCATACCCTTCCCACTTAGGGCGAAATGCAAAACACACAAGATGATGGACGGAATGTTGCACATTGGCAAACATTCACCCCCAGTCACAGATCTGGGTTTAATCCATCGTTATTTTGCTTCACCACGCCACCCCAGTTCAGACATAGCCATATGCAAATCAGTCTTGACCCTGTGCCTCATGAGAACAGTCCAGACCGAACTGCCAAGTCATGTCTTCCCTGGACCGGAATCAAGCATCCTAGGACAGGTTTCGGGCTTTCAGCCCTCATCAGCCAGGATAGCTTGACTCCAGTGGCGTAGTGAGCACGGGACCCACGTCTGGGCATACCCTTCCCACTTAGGGCGAAATGCAAAACACACAAGATGATGGACGGAATGTTGCACATTGGCAAACATTCACCCCCAGTCACAGATCTGGGTTTAATCCATCGCTATTTTGCTTCACCACGCCACCCCAGTTCAGACATAGCCATATGCAAATCAGTCTTGACCCTGTGCCTCATGGGAACAGTCCAGACCGAACTGCCAAGCCATGTCTTCCCTGGACCGGAATCAAGCATCCTAGGACCGGTTTCGGGCTTTCAGCCCTCATCAGCCAGGATAGCTTGACTCCAGTGGCGTAGTGAGCACGGGACCCACGTCTGGGCATACCCTTCAGACTTAGGGCGAAATGCAAAACACACAAGATGATGGATGGAATGTTGCACATTGGCAAACATTCACCCCCAGTCACAGATCTGGGTTTAATCCATCGTTATTTTGCTTCACCACGCCACCCCAGTTCAGACATAGCCATATGCAAATCAGTCTTGACCCTGTGCCTCATGGGAACAGTCCAGACCGAACTGCCAAGCCATGTCTTCCCTGGACCGGAATCAAGCATCCTAGTACCGGTTTCAGGCTTTCAGCCCTCATCAGCCAGGATAGCTTGACTCCAGTGGCGTAGTGAGCACGGGACCCACGTCTGGGCATACCCTTCCCACTTAGGGCGAAATGCAAAACACACAAGATGATGGATGGAATGTTGCACATTGGCAAACATTCACCCCAGTCACAGATCTGGGTTTAATCCATCGTTATTTTGCTTCACCACGCCACCCCAGTTCAGACATAGCCATATGCAAATCAGTCTTGACCCTGTGCCTCATGGGAACAGTCCAGACCGAACTGCCAAGCCATGTCTTCCCTGGACCGGAATCAAGCATCCTAGGACCGGTTTCGGGCTTTCAGCCCTCATCAGCCAGGATAGCTTGACTCCAGTGGCGTAGTGAGAACGGGACCCACGTCTGGGCATACCCTTCCCACTTAGGGCGAAATGCAAAACACACAAGATGATGGACGGAATGTTGCACATTGGCAAACATTCACCCCCAGTCACAGATCTGGGTTTAATCCATCGTTATTTTGCTTCACCACGCCACCCCAGTTCAGACATAGCCATATGCAAATCAGTCTTGACCCTGTGCCTCATGGGAACAGTCCAGACCGAACTGCCAAGCCATGTCTTCCCTGGACCGGAATCAAGCATCCTAGGACCGGTTTCGGGCTTTCAGCCCTCATCAGCCAGGATAGCTTGACTCCAGTGGCGTAGTGAGCACGGGACCCACGTCTGGGCATACCCTTCCCACTTAGGGCGAAATGCAAAACACACAAGATGATGGACGGAATGTTGCACATTGGCAAACATTCACCCCCAGTCACATATCTGGGTTTAATCCATCGTTATTTTGCTTCACCACGCCACCCCAGTTCAGACATAGCCATATGCAAATCAGTCTTGACCCTGTGCCTCATGGGAACAGTCCAGACCGAACTGCCAAGCCATGTCTTCCCTGGACCGGAATCAAGCATCCTAGGACCGGTTTCGGGCTTTCAGCCCTCATCAGCCAGGATAGCTTGACTCCAGTGGCGTAGTGAGCACGGGACCCACGTCTGGGCACACCCTTCCCACTTAGGGCGAAATGCAAAACACACAAGATGATGGATGGAATGTTGCACATTGGCAAACATTCACCCCCAGTCACAGATCTGGGTTTAATCCATCGTTATTTTGCTTCACCACGCCACCCCAGTTCAGACATAGCCATATGCAAATCAGTCTTGACCCTGTGCCTCATGGGAACAGTCCAGACCGAACTGCCAAGCCATGTCTTCCCTGGACCGGAATCAAGCATCTTAGGACCGGTTTCAGGCTTTCAGCCCTCATCAGCCAGGATAGCTTGACTCCAGTGGCGTAGTGAGCACGGGACCCACGTCTGGGCATACCCTTCCCACTTAGGGCGAAATGCAAAACACACAAGATGATGGATGGAATGTTGCACATTGGCAAACATTCACCCCAGTCACAGATCTGGGTTTAATCCATCGTTATTTTGCTTCACCACGCCACCCCAGTTCAGACATAGCCATATGCAAATCAGTCTTGACCCTGTGCCTCATGGGAACAGTCCAGACCGAACTGCCAAGCCATGTCTTCCCTGGACCGGAATCAAGCATCCTAGGACCGGTTTCGGGCTTTCAGCCCTCATCAGCCAGGATAGCTTGACTCCAGTGGCGTAGTGAGCACGGGACCCACGTCTGGGCATACCCTTCCCACTTAGGGCGAAATGCAAAACACACAAGATGATGGACGGAATGTTGCACATTGGCAAGCATTCACCCCCAGTCACAGATCTGGGTTTAATCCATCGTTATTTTTCTTCACCATGCCACCCCAGTTCAGACATAGCCATATGCAAATCAGTCTTGACCCTGTGCCTCATGGGAACAGTCCAGACCGAACTGCCAAGCCATGTCTTCCTTGGACCGGAATCAAGCATCCTAGGACCGTTTTCGGGCTTTCAGCCCTCATCAGCCAGGATAGCTTGACTCCAGTGGTGTAGTGAGCACGGGACCCATGTCTGGGCATACCCTTCCCACTTAGGGCGAAATGCAAAACACACAAGATGATGGACGGAATGTTGCACATTGGCAAACATTCACCCCCAGTCACAGATCTGGGTTTAATCCATCGTTATTTTGCTTCACCACGCCACCCCAGTTCAGACATAGCCATATGCAAATCAGTCTTGACCCTGTGCCTCATGGGAACAGTCCAGACCGAACTGCCAAGCCATGTCTTCCCTGGACCGGAATCAAGCATCCTAGGACCGGTTTCGGGCTTTCAGCCCTCATCAGCCAGGATAGCTTGACTCCAGTGGCGTAGTGAGCACGGGACCCACGTCTGGGCATACCCTTCCCACTTAGGGCGAAATGCAAAACACACAAGATGATGGACGGAATGTTGCACATTGGCAAACATTCACCCCCAGTCACAGATCTGGGTTTAATCCATCGTTATTTTGCTTCACCATGCCACCCCAGTTCAGACATAGCCATATGCAAATCAGTCTTGACCCTGTGCCTCATGGGAACAGTCCAGACCGAACTGCCAAGCCATGTCTTCCTTGGACCGGAATCAAGCATCCTAGGACCGTTTTCGGGCTTTCAGCCCTCATCAGCCAGGATAGCTTGACTCCAGTGGTGTAGTGAGCACGGGACCCATGTCTGGGCATACCCTTCCCACTTAGGGCGAAATGCAAAACACACAAGATGATGGACGGAATGTTGCACATTGGCAAACATTCACCCCCAGTCACAGATCTGGGTTTAATCCATCGTTATTTTGCTTCACCACGCCACCCCAGTTCAGACATAGCCATATGCAAATCAGTCTTGACCCTGTGCCTCATGGGAACAGTCCAGACCGAACTGCCAAGCCATGTCTTCCCTGGACCGGAATCAAGTATCCTAGGACCGGTTTCGGGCTTTCAGCCCTCATCAGCCAGGATAGCTTGACTCCAGTGGCGTAGTGAGCACGGGACCCACGTCTGGGCATACCCTTCCCACTTAGGGCGAAATGCAAAACACACAAGATGATGGACGGAATGTTGCACATTGGCAAACATTCACCCCCAGTCACAGATCTGGGTTTAATCCATCGTTATTTTGCTTCACCACGCCACCCCAGTTCAGACATAGCCATATGCAAATCAGTCTTGACCCTGTGCCTCATGGGAACAGTCCAGACCGAACTGCCAAGCCAATTCTTCCCTGGACCGGAATCAAGCATCCTAGGACCGGTTTCGGGCTTTCAGCCCTCATCAGCCAGGATAGCTTGACTCCAGTGGCGTAGTGAGCACGGGACCCATGTCTGGGCATACCCTTCCCACTTAGGGCGAAATGCAAAACACACAAGATGATGGACGGAATGTTGCACATTGGCAAACATTCACCCCCAGTCACAGATCTGTGTTTAATCCATCGTTATTTTGCTTCACCACGCCACCCCAGTTCAGACATAGCCATATGCAAATCAGTCTTGACCCTGTGCCTCATGGGAACAGTCCAGACCGAACTGCCAAGCCATGTCTTCCCTGGACCGGAATCAAGCATCCTAGAACCGGTTTCGGGCTTTCAGCCCTCATCAGCCAGGATAGCTTGACTCCAGTGGCGTAGTGAGCACGGGACCACGTCTGGGCATACCCTTCCCACTTAGGGCGAAATGCAAAACACACAAGATGATGGACGGAATGTTGCACATTGGCAAACATTCACCCCCAGTCACAGATCTGGGTTTAATCCATCGCTATTTTGCTTCACCACGCCACCCCAGTTCAGACATAGCCATATGCAAATCAGTCTTGACCCTGTGCCTCATGGGAACAGTCCAGACCGAACTGCCAAGCCATGTCTTCCCTGGACCGGAATCAAGCATCCTAGGACCGGTTTCGGGCTTTTAGCCCTCATCAGCCAGGATAGCTTGACTCCAGTGGCGTAGTGAGCACGGGACCCACGTCTGGGCATACCCTTCAGACTTAGGGGCGAAATGCAAAACACACAAGATGATGGATGGAATGTTGCACATTGGCAAACATTCACCCCCAGTCACAGATCTGGGTTTAATCCATCGTTATTTTGCTTCACCACGCCACCCCCAGTTCAGACATAGCCATATGCAAATCAGTCTTGACCCTGTGCCTCATGGGAACAGTCCAGACCGAACTGCCAAGCCATGTCTTCCCTGGACCGGAATCAAGCATCCTAGGACCGGTTTCAGGCTTTCAGCCCTCATCAGCCAGGATAGCTTGACTCCAGTGGCGTAGTGAGCACGGGATCCACGTCTGGGCATACCCTTCCCACTTAGGGCAAAATGCAAAACACACAAAATGATGGATGGAATCTTGCACATTGGCAAACATTCACCCCAGTCACAGATCTGGGTTTAATCCATCGTTATTTTGCTTCACCACGCCACCCCAGTTCAGACATAGCCATATGCAAATCAGTCTTGACCCTGTGCCTCATGGGAACAGTCCAGACCGAACTGCCAAGCCATGTCTTCCCTGGACCGGAATCAAGCATCCTAGAACCGGTTTCGGGCTTTCAGCCCTCATCAGCCAGGATAGCTTGACTCCAGTGGCGTAGTGAGCACGGGACCCACGTCTGGGCATACCCTTCCCACTTAGGGCGAAATGCAAAACACACAAGATGATGGACGGAATGTTGCACATTGGCAAACATTCACCCCCAGTCACAGATCTGGGTTTAATCCATCGTTATTTTGCTTCACCACGCCACCCCAGTTCAGACATAGCCATATGCAAATCAGTCTTGACCCTGTACCTCATGGGAACAGTCCAGACCGAACTGCCAAGCCATGTCTTCCCTGGACCGGAATCAAGCATCCTAGGACCGGTTTCGGGCTTTCAGCCCTCATCAGCCAGGATAGCTTGACTCCAGTGGCGTAGTGAGCACGGGACCCACGTCTGGGCATACCCTTCCCACTTAGGGCGAAATGCAAAACACACAAGATGATGGACGGAATGTTGCACATTGGCAAACATTCACCCCCAGTCACATATCTGGGTTTAATCCATCGTTATTTTGCTTCACCACGCCACCCCAGTTCAGACATAGCCATATGCAAATCAGTCTTGACCCTGTGCCTCATGGGAACAGTCCAGACCGAACTGCCAAGCCATGTCTTCCCTGGACCGGAATCAAGCATCCTAGGACCGGTTTCGGGCTTTCAGCCCTCATCAGCCAGGATAGCTTGACTCCAGTGGCGTAGTGAGCACGGGACCCACGTCTGGGCATACCCTTCCCACTTAGGGCGAAATGCAAAACACACAAGATGATGGATGGAATGTTGCACATTGGCAAACATTCACCCCCAGTCACAGATCTGGGTTTAATCCATCGTTATTTTGCTTCACCACGCCACCCCAGTTCAGACATAGCCATATGCAAATCAGTCTTGACCCTGTGCCTCATGGGAACAGTCCAGACCGAACTGCCAAGCCATGTCTTCCCTGGACCGGAATCAAGCATCTTAGGACCGGTTTCAGGCTTTCAGCCCTCATCAGCCAGGATAGCTTGACTCCAGTGGCGTAGTGAGCACGGGACCCACGTCTGGGCATACCCTTCCCACTTAGGGCGAAATGCAAAACACACAAGATGATGGATGGAATGTTGCACATTGGCAAACATTCACCCCAGTCACAGAACATGCTGTCT
>CAWUFW010030065.1:0-17905 GCA_963921515.1 Calotriton arnoldi
AAAAATCCGGGCGGCCCATAGTGTCAGAACCACCTTCTAACAGAAACAGATTGGGGGAAAATAGACCGAACAACCCAAGAAGCTAGTGAATCGGTACATGCCTATTATGAGCGTTTATTGCAAGTGTTTAAGCAGTATACAGTGGATTTGAGGACATTGGAGACAAGAACATGAGTCAGTTTGTGTATCGATTTGTTTATGGTCTGAAGCCAGAAATTTGTCAGATGATTAAGCAGCACATGTTGTGTTGGCAAGGGAAACCCATAGATGAAATTCTGAAATATGCAAAATACTGTGGAGACGATATTGAGGATAGGCACAAGAAATTGCAGGAAAAAGTGATGTGGGCTACAAGTGAAAATGGCCGAGAAACAGGGAATTAATTTGGATAATCCGAGTGAAAAATCAAGGAAAGGATTCTGGAACGAATGGCGATACTGGGAATGGTGGAAAAGTGAGAGGACGAATGAGTAGAGAAGAAGCTGAAAAGAAATTTCCTTGTCATGGATGCGGAAAATTGGGGCATTGGAAGGATGAATGTAAAAAGATTCTGAATAATAATGGCCCAAATCAAAATTTAAATCCACAGACGCAGAATGACTCACAGCAGGGTGTAAATCCTCAGAGTCAGTTGCCACCTGCACCTATTCAGGGTAATGTAAGCAGAGCAAACCACGGTACAGACGTCGGATATCAGGAGGAAGTGGTAAGAATGATTATGTAACATCACAGTTTCTTTTACAGGACGATTTCTGTCAATACAGTTCATGACGGTGCCTGGGAGAGGGGGAGAAGGAGTGCGTACTTGGCGCATCCTTATCGGTAGATCAGTCAGGTCCATATGTTGAAGGGAGTGTAAAAGGTAACGATATTACTTTTCTTTTGGACACTCGGTGCTACCCAGGTCTACTGTGAGAACAGCAGACATTCCAGACCTTCCTCTCTGGAGAAGCTATCCAAGTAGTGGGAGTAGCTAATAGAAAGATTAGAACACCTCTTACCGAACCAATGGAAGTTAAAATTGGAAATTTCAGAGAAATGCACCAATTTGTAGTGTGTGATTCTAGTCCAGTAAATTTATTAGGTCGTGATTTATTGTGCAAATGAATTGCACAATTTTCTGCACACCGGATGGTGTGGCAGTTCAGACCCCAGATGAAGATCATGTATATAAGTTTATGATTGCAAAACAAGGTACAGAGGTAGATGAGATGTTTTCTTTGATAACAAAAGATGAGTTGCCAGAAGAATTAAAAACTACAGTAAACCCCATAGTATGGGATTTCACAGGAAAAGAAGTAGGACTTATGGCCAAAATAGACCCAGTTAAAATTACTGTAAAAGAAGGTGCGATTTTCCCAAATACTAGACAGTACAAAATGAGTGCAGAAGTAAAGACAGGAGTCATTGAAGAAATCAATCGAATGGTAGAACAAAACATACTAAGAGAAGTGATGAGTAGCCCATGTAATTCACCAATAATGGGTTTAAAGAAACCTAGCGGAAAATATAGGATTGTTCAGGACCTGCGGAAAATAAATAAGATTGTGGAACCTTGTTGTCCTATAGTACCCAATCCTGCAGTAATCCTATACCAGATTCCTTGGAGTGCAGGATGGTTCACAGTGATTGATTTATGCCAAGCGTCTCTCTTCAATACCATTGCATCCAGACAGCCAGTATCTTTTTTCATTTAAATTTGAGAACAAAGTCTATGTATGGAATCGTGTTCCTCAGGGGTACACGGAAAGTCCTTCTATTTTCAATCGGTTATTGAAAAGGTGCTTAGAGAAACTCAGTGATGCCAGGAAGTTCAGTCCTAGTGCAATATATCGACGACTTACTGGTGGCATCGAACACCAGAGAGGATTGTGTTGTTGATTCCATAGCACTATTAAATCATTTGGCTGAAGAAGGGCATAAAGTCTCACCAGAAAAATTGCAGTTCTGTACAACAGCTGTTAAATATCTGGGACACCAAATTGAGAGGGGAACAAGAAGAATAACCTCGGAAAGAGTACAATTAATTAAGAAAATGCAAATGCCTGTAACCCAAAGAGAAGTGAGAATGTTCCTAGGAATAGTAGGTTACTGTCGACAATGGATACTAGGATTTTCCTTGTTAGCGAAGCCCCTAATTCAAATGACAAGAAAGAAGGCAAAGACCCAGTTGATTGGGATGATGAGAGTGTAGAGAGCTTTTGTAAAATTGAGAAATGCTTTGTGCTCAGCACCAGCCCTAGGCATGCCCGACTATAAGAGAAGCTTCGCATTGTTCTGTCATGAGAGAGAAAATTGTGCACTTTCAGTCCTAACCCAGAGACATGGTTTGAACAGACGTCCTATAGCATATTTTTCTGCTACATTGGATCCAGTGGCAGCTGCATTGCCAGGCTGCTTAAAAGCAGTAGCGGCTACCTGTTTAACCTCCTTCGGTGCTTATGACGAGCTGGACTCGTCATGGCACACAGTGCTCGTGTGCTCATGACGAGTCCAGCTCGTCATAAGACCACCCACGGGGAAGCGCTGGCGCTCCCCGTGGGAATCCGATCGTCGGGTTTTTGGGGGAAGGCAGGGGAAGGACTTCCCCTGCCTCCCCCCGCCCGCACCCCCATCAATGACGTCAGCGCGCGAGGCGCGCTGACATCATTGAGGGTTTCCCTTTCTTCCCCGACGCGCTGGAAGCCATTTGCTTCCAGCGCGTCGGGAAATAAGGTGAGTTTTGGCTCGGGGAGGGGGTTTGATTCGAAAAGAGACATCGAGGGAAAGGAAAGGGTTTTCCTTTCTCCCGATGCCTCTTTTGTGCATTCCTGCTGCACGATCATGTGATCGTGCAGCAGGAATGCCCACGAGGAGGAGGGCGCAATTCTCCTGCAGAATTCGTGAGCGTGGAGATGTGCCTTCTCTCCATTTACACCCTGAAAAGTTAGCTGTAATACTTGATGGAGGTCTTTGCATCCTTGAATTTCTCGAGCGCAATGCTCGTGTAGTTCCTGTGACCAGGAGGTTCCTTCTCCTCGTCTGCCGCTGCGATCCTGCTCTGACCCTTTATAAACAAGAGGCATGTGAACGGGCCTAGAAGCCCCGCTCGTTTGGCCCCGCCACACATACACTAGCGGTATGCAACGTATGCCCGCCCTTTCCCCACTATGATGGACAGCTTACTCAAAGGATCCCGGTGCTTTCGGCGCGGTGGCAAAGTTACAGACACACAGGTCACTGGAGACAATTGTTCTGGTCCTTTACGCAGCTGTAGTGTAGGAAAGGCACTATACATTTACCCAACGAGGTAGCACTTACTGATTAGCCAGTAGAAAGTACTCCAGTTGAGTAGAGGTATTGCACAAAACGGTGGCATCTTCGTGGATAAATATGCAGGGCAGATGTGCCTTCTCTCCATTTCCAACGTGAAAAGTTAGCTGTAATCCTTGATGGAGGTCTTTGCATCCTTCATTTTCTCGAGCGCAATTCTCGTGTAGAATTCGTGAGCGTGGAGATGTGCCTTCTCTCCATTTACACCCTGAAAAGTTAGCTGTAATCCTTGATGGAGGTCTTTGCATCCTTGAATTTCTCGAGCGCAATGCTCGTGTAGTTCCTGTGACCAGGAGGTTCCTTCTCCTCGTCTGCCGCTGAGATCCTGCTCTGACCCTTTATAAACAAGAGGCATGTGAACGGGCCTAGAAGCCCCGCTCGTTTGGCCCCGCCACACATACACTAGCGGTATGCAACGTATGCCCGCCCTTTCCCCACTATGATGGACAGCTTACTCAAAGGACCCCGGCGCTTTCGGCGCGGTGGCAAAGTTACAGACACACAGGTCACTGGAGACAATTCTTCTGGTCCTTTACGCAGCTGTAGTGTAGGAAAGGCACTATACATTTACCCAACGAGGTAGCACTTACTGATTAGCCAGTAGAAAGTACTCCAGTTGAGTAGAGGTATTGCACAAAACGGTGGCATCTTCGTGGATAAATATGCAGGGCAGATGTGCCTTCTCTCCATTTCCAACGTGAAAAGTTAGCTGTAATCCTTGATGGAGGTCTTTGCATCCTTCATTTTCTCGAGCGCAATTCTCGTGTAGAATTCGTGAGCGTGGAGATGTGCCTTCTCTCCATTTACACCCTGAAAAGTTAGCTGTAATCCTTGATGGAGGTCTTTGCATCCTTGAATTTCTCGAGCGCAATGCTCGTGTAGTTCCTGTGACCAGGAGGTTCCTTCTCCTCGTCTGCCGCTGAGATCCTGCTCTGACCCTTTATAAACAAGAGGCATGTGAACGGGCCTAGAAGCCCCGCTCGTTTGGCCCCGCCACACATACACTAGCGGTATGCAACGTATGCCCGCCCTTTCCCCACTATGATGGACAGCTTACTCAAAGGACCCCGGCGCTTTCGGCGCGGTGGCAAAGTTACAGACACACAGGTCACTGGAGACAATTCTTCTGGTCCTTTACGCAGCTGTAGTGTAGGAAAGGCACTATACATTTACCCAACGAGGTAGCACTTACTGATTAGCCAGTAGAAAGTACTCCAGTTGAGTAGAGGTATTGCACAAAACGGTGGCATCTTCGTGGATAAATATGCAGGGCAGATGTGCCTTCTCTCCATTTCCAACGTGAAAAGTTAGCTGTAATCCTTGATGGAGGTCTTTGCATCCTTCATTTTCTCGAGCGCAATTCTCGTGTAGAATTCGTGAGCGTGGAGATGTGCCTTCTCTCCATTTACACCCTGAAAAGTTAGCTGTAATCCTTGATGGAGGTCTTTGCATCCTTGAATTTCTCGAGCGCAATGCTCGTGTAGTTCCTGTGACCAGGAGGTTCCTTCTCCTCGTCTGCCGCTGAGATCCTGCTCTGACCCTTTATCCCCTTCGGTGCTTATGACGAGCTGGACTCGTCATGGCACACAGTGCTCGTGTGCTCATGCGAGTCCAGCTCGTCATAAGACCACCCACGGGGAAGCGCTGGCGCTCCCCGTGGGAATCCGATCGTTAGGTTTTTTTTGGGGGAGGCAGGGGAAGGGCTTCCCCTGCCTCCCCCGCCCCATCAATGACGTCAGCGCGCGAGGTGCGCTGACATCATTGAGGGTTTCCCTTTCTTCCCCGACGCGCTGGAAGCCATTTGCTTCCAGCGCGTCGGGAAATCAGGTGAGGTTTGGCTCGGGGAGGGGGGTTTGTATCAAAAGAGGCATCGAGGGAAAGGAAAGGGTTTTCCTTTCCCCCGATGCCTCTTTTGTGCATTCCTGCTGCACGATCATGTGATCGTGCAGCAGGAATGCCCACTAGGCACCAGGGTTTTTTTAATTTTTGTGTTGGGGAGTGGCCAAAGGGCAAGGGTTGCTCCCCTTTTACGGGTGTGAATATTTTATTTATACTGTTAGGCCCACCTACCCCTTAGCTTGGCTGGTGGATTGTGTGTGGACTGGTGCATTATTTGCATATGTGATTGTAATGTTTTTTTCTCCTTTTTATTCTAGTGTAAAGCTTTTGATTCCTGTTTGCGGTTTCGGCAGTTGTGGTTCTGCAGTTTTGCGTAATTGCATTTATTTGGTAAGAAAAATATTTTTGTTGTGTGTACTCCAAATGAGTATTATTGTCATGCATGAATGAATTTTTTTGTAAGTGGTGCCATAATGGCAGCATATTTGTTAGTGTTCAGAGCATGAAATTCTTTGCGATGTTTTGCATTGTCTTATGTGTAATTTTTTTCTTCTTCTTTTTTAGTGGGATATTGTTGATCCTTACTGTGTCTGTGCAGAGTAGGTGGTGGTGAGTCTAGCTGCTTCTGTCACGTGAGTGGTATAGTGTTGGAGTATATAGGTCTTTGTGATAAAGCTACATTTTGTTTATTTCTTTTTTTTTACAAAGGGTTTGTTGTTGTTGACTTGTTTGACAAGTAACCTTTATTAGTAAGCATTATGGCTAGCCGTAGAATTACTGCTCAGCAGGTGGTTGGTTTGCTTCTTGAATCTTCCTCTGAGCAGGATTATGAGACTGACAGTGCGTCTGAGGGAGAGGAGGGAGGGGAAGATTCAGGCAGTGAGTTTTCTCTCCACATGGAATCATCGGATGATGAAGGTACTCTCAGTGCAGATGAAGTGCCTGATTTAGAGGAGGATACTACTGTGCCGATGGTGCAAGAGGCATCTGGATTGCAGCCTGGGGCTGCTAGGCTTCCTACTGGAAGTGCTGGACTCTGGGTTGATCCAAACATGGTGCAGCCGGTGTTGCCTGCCTTTAGTGGTTATGCAGGGTGTAGAGTGGATTGTGAACATTATTTGCCTATACAGTATTTTCAGTTGTTTATGGATGATGTATTTTTGGGTGAGATTGTTGAGCAGACTAATTTGTATGCTGAACAGTTTTTGAGGGACAACAGTGCCAGACTTAGGCCCCATTCTAGAGCTACCCGGTGGAGTCCCACAAATCTGGAAGAGATGAAGAAGTTTTTGGGTTTGACTTTTTTGATGGGTTTGATAAGGAAGCCGTCCATGGGTTCATATTGGTCTACCAGTCCCTTGATGGCAACGGCCATATTTCCTGCAGTTATGACTCGTGATCGGTATTTACTTTTGCTTCGGATGCTGCATTTTGTTGATAATGGTTTGGCGTTGCCACGAGATCACCCTGAATGTGACCGTCTTTTTAAGATTCGGCCTGTTCTTGATCACTTTGTAGATCGATTTTCAGAGATCTATACTCCAGGGAAAGAAATATCTATTGATGAGTCTTTGGTGCTGTTCAAGGGCCGTTTGGTTTTTAGGCAGTACATTCCTAGCAAGAGGGCACGCTATGGAATTAAGCTGTATATGTTGTCTGAGAGTAGGACAGGATATGTTTTTAATTTGCGTGTGTACACTGGTAGGGATTCCACTATTGACCCCCTGGTTGTCCGTCCACTTTAGTAGGAGTTTCAGAGAAAATTGTGTGGGAACTTGCTAGAGGACTGTTTAACAGAGGCCACCATTTGTACCTTGATAACTTCTACACTGCTGTGCAATTGTTTAAGGAATTGTTCAAAGTGGACACTTTTGCTTGTGGCACAATCCGCTCTAACCGTAAAGGTTATCCAAAAGAGCTTGTTTGCAAAAAACTTCAGAGGGGACAGTGCAGTGCCTTGCGTAGTGAGGAACTGCTAGCTGTGAAATTTGTGGACAGGAGGGATGTGTACATGCTGACTACCATCCATGATGAGAGTACTTCACCTGTGGCTGTTTGGGGTCAGATTGCTGAAGTGCGCAAACCTGTGTGCATTTTAGACTACAATAAGCACATGGGTGGTGTTGATAGAGTAGATCAGAGGTTGGAACCTTACACTGCTATTCGTAAGTCTTACATTTGGTATAAGAAGTTGGCCATCCATCTCTTCAATTTAGCAACTTTCAATGCTTTTGTTGTGTTCAAGGAGTGTTCTCCTGCGTCAAAGTTGACTTTTGTTCAGTTTCAGGAGTCTGTCATAGGCAGCCTTGTTGTTGTGGAACAGGCAAGTGTTCCTAGAGTTGGAGTGGTGGAGGATGTGGCTCGATTGAAAGATCGCCACTTTCCTGATCACATTCCTCCTACACTCTCAAAAGACTTTCCCACTAGGAGATGTAGAGTCTGTTGGCGAAGAGGTACGCGGAAGGAGACTCGTATGTACTGCCCTGAGTGTCCTTCTAACCCTGGGCTGTGTGTGCCTGCTTGTTATAGAGCGTACCACAAGCAAAAGAATTATTGGGAGCAACCATGAGTGGTAAAGTGAACTGCCTGGTCTGTAATGTTTAAGAATTGTTGTTCTGTTTCAAGGTTGGCATTAGTGCAATGTATTTAGTTTCTGATTTTGTGTTAGTAGATTTGTATCTATTTGCAATTTGTTTGTGTTTTCTTTTTGTATAAAAAAATCCTAAATGTGATGGTGGTGTGTGTAGGCTGGTGCTTGGCTGGCGGTGTGCGTGGAGTGGCGCTTGGCTGGCGGTGTGCGGGGAGTGGCTCTTGGCTGGCGGTGTGCGTGGAGTGGTGCTTGGCTGGCGGTGTGCGTGGAGTGGCGCTAGGCTGGCGGTGTGCGTGGAGTGGCGCTAGGCTGGCGGTGTGCGTGGAGTGGCGCTAGGCTGGCGGTGTGCGTGGAGTGGCGCTAGGCTGGCGGTGTGCGTGGAGTGGCGCTTGGCTGGCGGTGTGCGTGGAGTGGCGCTTGGCTGGCGGTGTGCGTGGACTGGCGCTCGGCTGGCAGTGTGTGAGTAGTGACTTGCTGCTGGTCACTACACACACTGCTAGCGAGCGACACTCCACGCAATCCATCAGCTTGTGTGGTTGCTGTGTTAGGAATGTGGGCGTGTGAAAGTGATGGGCCCTTGAATGGCGCTGTCTGCTGGTGTGAGTGTTGTAATGTGATGGGCCCGCGGCTGGTGGTGTGAATGGTTTTGTATTTGTCACACGTATGAAAGGTGTATGAATGGCCTGTAAAGAGGTTGGTGCCTTGTCGTGGCTTTACAGCTCACGAGCTGTGAGTCAATGGTTCAGTTTCTCGTCCTTTCAATTATTAACAGTGCATTTCATTTTTGTGAAATCACTTGTTAATACAATTGTATATACTGAACCATCACTCACCCTCGTGCCAAATCCAACCAGTATGTGTGTGTGTGCTTGAGGATTAGATGGCTGTGCAGTAATATTTTTTTTGTCTTTCTCAAGCAGGGTGTACCTTGTCCCTTTTTGTGAATGTTGTAATGTGTTTGTTTCGTGCCTGGGGGTGTGAATGGTCTTGTGTGTATCACGTATGAAAGGTGTGTGAATGGCCTGTAAAGCGGTTGGGGCCTTGACGTGGCTTTACAGCTCACGAGCTGCGAGTCACTGGTTCCGTTTTTGTCCTTTCAATTATTGACAGTGCATTTCATTTTTGTGAAATCTCTTGTTAATAAAATTGTATATACTGAACCATCACTTGCCCTCGTGCCAAATCCAACCAGTATGTGTGTGTGCTTGAGGAATAGATGGCTGTGCAGTAATCTTTGTCTTTTTAGTCTGTCTGCCAAGGTGTACATTCCGTCTAAGAATAACCTACCAACTGTAGATATTGTCGTAAACGAAACACCCATGGGAGTACATGGTGATATCTCTCTTGTGGATCCCAACAAGTTATGGTACCCACAATGTCCTGCAAACCTCAAAATGTCTGTCACATTTTCCTTGCAATATTGTGCCAAAATTTTCACGCTGCAGAAATAAACAACACATTATCTCAAAATGACCTGGTTTTGCAAGGGGGTCACCTGGGTTTTGGCCCGGGGCTCGGCGGCCACATAGGGAAACCTACCAAACCCACACATTTCTGAAAAGTAGACACCCGGGGGCTTCCAGGGAGGTATGGCTTGCGTGGATCCCCCAACGTTTCCTTACCCAGAATCCCCTGCAAACCTCACTTTTAGCTGAAAAAATCACTTTTTTCACACATTTTTGTGTGGGAAAGTGTGGCATCACTGGCCTCACACAAATTTCCTACCACCCAGCGTTCCCCCAGGTCTCCCGATAAAAATGGTGCCTCACTTGTGTGGGAGGCCCAAGTACCCGCGACAGGCAAGGGCCCACAACGTATTGAGGCGACCTCAAAATGGCCTTTCACAAAACCACCTGGTTTTGCAAGGGAGTCACCTGGGTTTTTGGCCCAGTGCTCGGCGGCCATCTAGGGAAACCTACCAAACCCACACATTTCTGAAAAGTAGACACCCGGGGGCTTCCAGGGAGGTATGGCTTGCGTGGATCCCCCAACGTTTCCTTACCCAGAATCCCCTGCAAACCTCACTTTTAGCTGAAAAAATCACTTTTTTCACACATTTTTGTGTGGGAAAGTGTGGCATCACTGGCCTCACACAAATTTCCTACCACCCAGCGTTCCCCCAGGTCTCCCGATAAAAATGGTGCCTCACTTGTGTGGGAGGCCCAAGTACCCGCGACAGGCAAGGGCCCACAACGTAGTGAGGCGACCTCAAAATGGCCTTTCACAAAACCACCTGGTTTTGCAAGGGAGTCACCTGGGTTTTTGGCCCAGTGCTCGGCGGCCATCTAGGGAAACCTACCAAACCCACACATTTCTGAAAAGTAGACACCCGGGGGCTTCCAGGGAGGTATGGCTTGCGTGGATCCCCCAACGTTTCCTTACCCAGAATCCCCTGCAAACCTCACTTTTAGCTGAAAAAATCACTTTTTTCACACATTTTTGTGTGGGAAAGTGTGGCATCACTGGCCTCACACAAATTTCCTACCACCCAGCGTTCCCCCAGGTCTCCCGATAAAAATGGTGCCTCACTTGTGTGGGAGGCCCAAGTACCCGCGACAGGCAAGGGCCCACAACGTATTGAGGCGACCTCAAAATGGCCTTTCACAAAACCACCTGGTTTTGCAAGGGAGTCACCTGGGTTTTTGGCCCCGTGCTCGGCGGCCATCTAGGGAAACCTACCAAACCCACACATTTCTGAAAAGTAGACACCCGGGGGCTTCCAGGGAGGTATGGCTTGCGTGGATCCCCCAACGTTTCCTTACCCAGAATCCCCTGCAAACCTCACTTTTAGCTGAAAAAATCACTTTTTCACACATTTTTGTGTGGGAAAGTGTGGCATCACTGGCCTCACACAAATTTCCTACCACCCAGCGTTCCCCCAGGTCTCCCGATAAAAATGGTGCCTCACTTGTGTGGGAGGCCCAAGTACCCGCGACAGGCAAGGGCCCAAAACATGTTTTGATAGGCAATGTTGATGTTGCCTCAAAACGTTTTGTGTCCTTGCCTGTCGCGGTACTTGGGCCTCCCACACAAGTGAGGCACCATTTCTATCAGGAGACCTGGAGACGCTGGGTGGTAGGAAATTTGTGTGAGGCCAGTGATGCCACACTTTCCCACACAAAATGTGTGAAAAAGTGATTTTTCAGCTAAAATTGAGGTTTGCAGGGGATTCTGGGTAAGGAAACGTTGGGGGATCCACGCAAGCCATACCTCCCTGGAAGCCCCAGTGTCTACTTTTCAGAAATGTGTGGGTTTGGTAGGTTTCCCTAGATGGCCGCCGAGCACGGGCAAAACCAGGTGACCCTGCAAAACCAGGTGGTTTGTGATAGGCAATTTTGAGGTCGCCTCACTACGTTGTGGGCCCTTGCCTGTCGCGGGTACTTGGGCCTCCCACACAAGTGAGGCACCATTTTATCCGGGAGACCTGGGGGAACGCTGGGTGGTAGGAAATTTGTGTGAGGCCAGTGATGCCACACTTCCACACAAAAATGTGTGAAAAAGTGATTTTTCAGCTAAAATTGAGGTTTGCAGGGGATTCTGGGTAAGAAACGTTGGGGATCCACGCAAGCCATACCTCCTGGAAGCCCCGGGTGTCTACTTTTCAGAAATGTGTGGGTTTGGTAGGTTTCCCTAGATGGCCGCCGAGCACGGGGCCAAAACCCAGGTGACCCCCTTGCAAAACCAGGTGGTTTTGTGAAAGGCCATTTTGAGGTCGCCTCACTACGTTGTGGGCCCTTGCCTGTCGCGGGTACTTGGGCCTCCCACACAAGTGAGGCACCATTTTATCGGGAGACCTGGGGGAACGCTGGGTGGTAGGAAATTTGTGTGAGGCCAGTGATGCCACACTTTCCCACACACAAATGTGTGAAAAAGTGATTTTTCAGCTAAAATTGAGGTTTGCAGGGGATTCTGGGTAAGGAAACGTTGGGGATCCACGCAAGCCATACCTCCCTGGAAGCCCCGGGTGTCTACTTTTCAGAAATGTGTGGGTTTGGTAGGTTTCCCTAGATGGCCGCCGAGCACAGGGCCAAAACCCAGGTGACCCCCTTGCAAAACCAGGTGGTTTTGTGAAGGCCATTTTGAGGTCGCCTCACTACGTTGTGGGCCCTTGCCTGTCGCGGGTACTTGGGCCTCCCACACAAGTGAGGCACCATTTTTATCGGGAGACCTGGGGAACGCTGGGTGGTAGGAAATTTGTGTGAGGCCAGTGATGCCACACTTTCCCACACAGAAATGTGTGAAAAAAGTGATTTTTCAGCTAAAATTGAGGTTTGCAAGGGATTCTGGGTAAGGAAACGTTGGGGGATCCACGCAAGCCATACCTCCCTGGAAGCCCCGGGTGTCTACTTTTCAGAAATGTGTGGGTTTGGTAGGTTTCCCTAGGTGCCGGCAGAGCTAGGGTTCACAAACTACAGCTAGGCACTTTGCCAAAAAGGGTCATTTTCACTGCGAAATTGAGGTGTGACCACGTTGCGTTTTGCGCCGTTTCCTGTCGCAGGCACTAGGCCGACCCACACAAGTGAGGTACCATTTTTCTCGTAAGACTTTGGGGAACGCGGGGTGGGTGGAAATTTGTGGATCCACGCAGATTCCAGAACTTTCCACCACAGAAATGTGGGGAAAATGTGATTTTTTGACAATTTTTATGTTTGCAAGGGATTCTGGGTAACAGAACCTGGTGGGAGGCAGTCAAGTCACCCCATCCTGGATTCCCCTGGGTGTCTAGTTTTCAAAAATGTATAGGTTTGCTAGGTTTCCCTAGGTGCCGGCAGAGGTAGGGTTCAAAAACTACAGCTAGGCACTTTGCCAAAAAGGGTCATTTTCACTGCGAAATTGAGGTGTGACCACGTTGCGTTTTGCGCCGTTTCCTGTCGCAGGCACTAGGCCGACCCACACAAGTGAGGTACCATTTTTCTCGTAAGACTTTGGGGAACGCGGGGTGGGTGGAAATTTGTGGATCCACGCAGATTCCAGAACTTTCCACCACAGAAATGTGGGGAAAATGTGTTTTTTTGACAATTTTTATGTTTGCAAGGGATTCTGGGTAACAGAACCTGGTGGGAGGCAGTCAAGTCACCCCATCCTGGATTCCCCTGGGTGTCTAGTTTTCAAAAATGTATAGGTTTGCTAGGTTTCCCTAGGTGCCGGCAGAGGTAGGGTTCAAAAACTACAGCTAGGCACTTTGCCAAAAAGGGTCATTTTTCACTGCGAAATTGAGGTGTGACCACGTTGCGTTTTGCGCCGTTTCCTGTCGCAGGCACTAGGCCGACCCACACAAGTGAGGTACCATTTTCTCGTAAGACTTTGGGGAACGCGGGGTGGGTGGAAATTTGTGGATCCACGCAGATTCCAGAACTTTCCACCACAGAAATGTGGGGAAAATGTGGTTTTTTGACAATTTTTTATGTTTGCAAGGGATTCTGGGTAACAGAACCTGGTGGGAGGCAGTCAAGTCACCCCATCCTGGATTCCCCTGGGTGTCTAGTTTTCAAAAATGTATAGGTTTGCTAGGTTTCCCTAGGTGCCGGCAGAGGTAGGGTTCAAAAACTACAGCTAGGCACTTTGCCAAAAAAGGGTCATTTTCACTGCGAAATTGAGGTGTGACCACGTTGCGTTTTGCGCCGTTTCCTGTCGCAGGCACTAGGCCGACCCACACAAGTGAGGTACCATTTTTCTCGTAAGACTTTGGGGAACGCGGGGTGGGTGGAAATTTGTGGATCCACGCAGATTCCAGAACTTTCCACCACAGAAATGTGGGGAAAATGTGTTTTTTTGACAATTTTTATGTTTGCAAGGGATTCTGGGTAACAGAACCTGGTGGGAGGCAGTCAAGTCACCCCATCCTGGATTCCCCTGGGTGTCTAGTTTTCAAAAATGTATAGGTTTGCTAGGTTTCCCTAGGTGCCGGCAGAGGTAGGGTTCAAAAACTACAGCTAGGCACTTTGCCAAAAAGGGTCATTTTCACTGCGAAATTGAGGTGTGACCACGTTGCGTTTTGCGCCGTTTCCTGTCGCAGGCACTAGGCCGACCCACACAAGTGAGGTACCATTTTTCTCGTAAGACTTTGGGGAACGCGGGGTGGGTGGAAATTTGTGGATCCACGCAGATTCCAGAACTTTCCACCACAGAAATGTGGGGAAAATGTGGTTTTTGACAATTTTTATGTTTGCAAGGGATTCTGGGTAACAGAACCTGGTGGGAGGCAGTCAAGTCACCCCATCCTGGATTCCCCTGGGTGTCTAGTTTTCAAAAATGTATAGGTTTGCTAGGTTTCCCTAGGTGCCGGCAGAGGTAGGGTTCAAAAACTACAGCTAGGCACTTTGCCAAAAAAGGGTCATTTTTCACTGCGAAATTGAGGTGTGACCACGTTGCGTTTTGCGCCGTTTCCTGTCGCAGGCACTAGGCCGACCCACACAAGTGAGGTACCATTTTTCTCGTAAGACTTTGGGGAACGCGGGGTGGGTGGAAATTTGTGGATCCACGCAGATTCCAGAACTTTCCACCACAGAAATGTGGGGAAAATGTGGTTTTTTGACAATTTTTATGTTTGCAAGGGATTCTGGGTAACAGAACCTGGTGGGAGGCAGTCAAGTCACCCCATCCTGGATTCCCCTGGGTGTCTAGTTTTCAAAAATGTATAGGTTTGCTAGGTTTCCCTAGGTGCCGGCAGAGGTAGGGTTCAAAAACTACAGCTAGGCACTTTGCCAAAAAAGGGTCATTTTCACTGCGAAATTGAGGTGTGACCACGTTGCGTTTTGCGCCGTTTCCTGTCGCAGGCACTAGGCCGACCCACACAAGTGAGGTACCATTTTTCTCGTAAGACTTTGGGGAACGCGGGGTGGGTGGAAATTTGTGGATCCACGCAGATTCCAGAACTTTCCACCACAGAAATGTGGGGAAAATGTGGTTTTTGACAATTTTTTATGTTTGCAAGGGATTCTGGGTAACAGAACCTGGTGGGAGGCAGTCAAGTCACCCCATCCTGGATTCCCCTGGGTGTCTAGTTTTCAAAAATGTATAGGTTTGCTAGGTTTCCCTAGGTGCCGGCAGAGGTAGGGTTCAAAAACTACAGCTAGGCACTTTGCCAAAAAGGGTCATTTTCACTGCGAAATTGAGGTGTGACCACGTTGCGTTTTGCGCCGTTTCCTGTCGCAGGCACTAGGCCGACCCACACAAGTGAGGTACCATTTTTCTCGTAAGACTTTGGGGAACGCGGGGTGGGTGGAAATTTGTGGATCCACGCAGATTCCAGAACTTTCCACCACAGAAATGTGGGGAAAATGTGGTTTTTGACAATTTTTTATGTTTGCAAGGGATTCTGGGTAACAGAACCTGGTGGGAGGCAGTCAAGTCACCCCATCCTGGATTCCCCTGGGTGTCTAGTTTTCAAAAATGTATAGGTTTGCTAGGTTTCCCTAGGTGCCGGCAGAGGTAGGGTTCAAAAACTACAGCTAGGCACTTTGCCAAAAAAGGGTCATTTTCACTGCGAAGTTGAGGTGTGACCACGTTGCGTTTTGCGCCGTTTCCTGTCGCAGGCACTAGGCCGACCCACACAAGTGAGGTACCATTTTCTCGTAAGACTTTGGGGAACGCGGGGTGGGTGGAAATTTGTGGATCACGCAGATTCCAGAACTTTCCACCACAGAAATGTGGGGAAAATGTGGTTTTTTGACAATTTTTATGTTTGCAAGGGATTCTGGGTAACAGAACCTGGTGGGAGGCAGTCAAGTCACCCCATCCTGGATTCCCCTGGGTGTCTAGTTTTCAAAAATGTATAGGTTTGCTAGGTTTCCCTAGGTGCCGGCAGAGGTAGGGTTCAAAAACTACAGCTAGGCACTTTGCCAAAAAAGGGTCATTTTTCACTGCGAAATTGAGGTGTGACCACGTTGCGTTTTGCGCCGTTTCCTGTCGCAGGCACTAGGCCGACCCACACAAGTGAGGTACCATTTTCTCGTAAGACTTTGGGGAACGCGGGGTGGGTGGAAATTTGTGGATCCACGCAGATTCCAGAACTTTCCACCACAGAAATGTGGGGAAAATGTGTTTTTTTGACAATTTTTATGTTTGCAAGGGATTCTGGGTAACAGAACCTGGTGGGAGGCAGTCAAGTCACCCCATCCTGGATTCCCCTGGGTGTCTAGTTTTCAAAAATGTATAGGTTTGCTAGGTTTCCCTAGGTGCCGGCAGAGCTAGGGTTCAAAAACTACAGCTAGGCACTTTGCCAAAAAAGGGTCATTTTTCACTGCGAAATTGAGGTGTGACCACGTTGCGTTTTGCGCCGTTTCCTGTCGCAGGCACTAGGCCGACCCACACAAGTGAGGTACCATTTTTCTCGTAAGACTTTGGGGAACGCGGGGTGGGTGGAAATTTGTGGATCCACGCAGATTCCAGAACTTTCCACCACAGAAATGTGGGGAAAATGTGTTTTTTGACAATTTTTATGTTTGCAAGGGATTCTGGGTAACAGAACCTGGTGGGAGGCAGTCAAGTCACCCCATCCTGGATTCCCCTGGGTGTCTAGTTTTCAAAAATGTATAGGTTTGCTAGGTTTCCCTAGGTGCCGGCAGAGCTAGGGTTCAAAAACTACAGCTAGGCACTTTGCCAAAAAGGGTCATTTTCACTGCGAAATTGAGGTGTGACCACGTTGCGTTTTGCGCCGTTTCCTGTCGCAGGCACTAGGCCGACCCACACAAGTGAGGTACCATTTTTCTCGTAAGACTTTGGGGAACGCGGGGTGGGTGGAAATTTGTGGATCACGCAGATTCCAGAACTTTCCACCACAGAAATGTGGGGAAAATGTGTTTTTGACAATTTTTTATGTTTGCAAGGGATTCTGGGTAACAGAACCTGGTGGGAGGCAGTCAAGTCACCCCATCCTGGATTCCCCTGGGTGTCTAGTTTTCAAAAATGTATAGGTTTGCTAGGTTTCCCTAGGTGCCGGCAGAGCTAGGGTTCAAAAACTACAGCTAGGCACTTTGCCAAAAAGGGTCATTTTCATTGTGAAAATGTGGTGCGACCACGTTGCATTTTGAGCCATTTCCTGTTGTGGGCACAAGGGCTACCCACACAAGTGAGGTACCATTTTTATCGGGAGACTTAGGGTAACACAGAATTGTAGAGCAACTGTTATTACCTATTGACTTTCGATGCATTTCTGCCTTCCAAATGAAAGACAATGTGTAAAAAATAAGTCATTTTGAAAAATGACCTATAATTCTCATGCTAGTATGGGTACTCCCAATTTCGGAAATGTGCAAATATCTACTGTTTCTAAAATCTACATTTTGTTCCCATTTCAGAAATACATAGGTGTCTTTCATAACAATTTTTCCATGTATACATTTTCCCAAAATAATTGCTATATACCCGGTACTTAAAAAAAAATCATTGCAAGATGTTGCTCAATTATTGGCTCTGGGTTCGTCGGGTTCTTGGTGAACCTACAAGTCCTATATATCCCCACAACCAGAAAGGTCCAGCGGATATAACGGTATATTGCCTTCAAATAGCTGTCATAATTAGAAGAAGTTACAGGTGAAAACGTTGACACAAATGGCTGTTTTTTCAACTAATTTTCAATTTTTCCTTTATTTAACTGTTAGTTTCTATAAGGAAAACTTTAAGGATCTACACAAATGACCCCTTGCTGAATTCAGAATTTTGTCTACTTTTCATAAATGTATGGCTTTCCAGGATCCATTATTGGTTTCATACCCATTTCTACCATTAACTGGAAGGAGGTTGAAAGCACAAAAAATAGCAAAAATAGGCTATGTCCCAGAAAAATGCCAAAACTGTGTAAAAAAAGTTGGTTTTCTGACAAAAGTCTGCTTGTCCCTGAAAGCTGGGAAGATGGTGATTTCATCCCCACAACCCCTTTTTGATGCCATTTGCAGGGAAAAATCAAGACGCTTTCATCTGTAGCCCTTTTTCGCATTTTTCCAAAAAAAACAAAATTTAGCTGTATTTTGACTAATTTCTGGGTCCCCTCCAGGAATCCACAAACCCTGGGTACCTTTACAATCCCCATGATGTTAGAAAAAAAGGACGCAAATTTGGCATGGATACCTTATGTGGTCAAAAAGTTACAGGGGCCTAAGCGCGCACTACCCCAAATAGCCAAAAAAGGCTTAGCACAGGAGGGAAAAGGCCTAGCAGCGAAGG